>OZ017768.1:10455314-10605249 GCA_963969345.1 Turbatrix aceti
TATCATGTAAAATAGGTAAGATGGAATTGCAATGATGATGTCACCGTAACCGTAGATATCCTTGCTGAGAGCGATGCATACAAGAATAATTAAGATTGGAAAATCGAAGATCATCTCAATAATACAAGAACTAATCCAGTACATAGGTGTTGTCAGCTTTGCCAGACGATAGAGATGTCGAGTGCCTTGAGCCTCGTAGGTGTACAGTAGAACGGGCCAGGTTATGATATAGATGAGAAAGACGTTCAAAAATTTAAGCACAGTCTCGCCTTGTGCAGATGTCGTTACTATATGCCCGGTCATATTTAATGTTGTTGTGATTGAAAAGTTTGTGTCAGCTGAAATAAATAGATTTTTCTTTTCAATTCGCACAGGAAACTGTGCTATGCATAAGTCGTTAACTTACATTTTTTCGAAGGATGGTTATTTGTAAAAGCCTCGATAAACACAAAGGGAGCAAGTAGAAACGCGCTGTGCGAGTAGAACGTAACGTGTTTGTCGTCATTATCTAACTCAATAAGGAACGCTAACGGGGGATGGGTAGTCAGGGTATCATACAGTAGCTCGTCGGTTTGGTTATGCTCAGAGAATTCTCGAAAGTGGACATTAGGATAGTCAAAGTACGATTTGAGATTACGCAGCATCGCGGTGTTCTGGAATCCTGGAGGCTTGTACATAAGAATAGTCATTTCAGGGCCGTGTTTGATGCTACCAATAACGTCGTTGGTCTTATTATGTATACCAAAAAACACATTATAGAGAGGAGTAAGCTCTATGATGCAAATAAGGAATACAAATAGGTATGGAACCAGAGTGAGAAGGTAATGGCATCGCGAGTAGTGGAACCGCCGTATAAGCATTGCAACAAATTGAATTGGGAGGTTTGAACAAGCCGGGCGTTCTAAAAATTAAAGATAGCATAATGTTTAATGTTAATTACTAACCAAGAGAAATATTTTTCAAGACATCACCAACGGTGTTTTTAGTATCATTGGTTGGCTCGGGGTCGGCCTGCTCGCTGACCTTCAGGAACACTTCTTCGAGGCTGTTGACGTTGATGCCAAACGTATCGATCCTGAATTCTTCCTTGTTTTCCTCCAGGATGGCAAAAACTTTCGGCAGCGAACGTTGTACATTCGGGGGTAGGTGGATTGCAAATTGTAGGCCAACTGTTCCGTTAATCGCTGCCTCCTCGCACTCGTTCTTTACCAAGGTCACGATTTGGGTAGCCAGCTTGTTGGTTTTCTCGGCGCTCATTTTGAGGTCGGAAAACACAATTGTGAGTATGAATCCTGTGGAGTACTTGCTTTTGAGGAAATCAATGGATCCGCTGCACATGACTTCGCCTTTGGAGAGGATGATGACCCGATCAGCGACGCTTTCGGCTTCGTCCATGTAGTGAGTTGTCATGAGAACAGTCCGGCCTTCCTGAATGCCTTCAATGATGTCGATCATGCTGTGCCGTGCCATTGGATCCATGCCAGCAGTTGGTTCGTCGAGGAGAACGATCTTGGAGCCTCCAATGATGGCCATGCCGACACAAAGCTTGCGTTTTTGGCCGCCCGAAAGATTCTGTGCATAGACATTCTCAGAACCCTCGAGACCGACGGCCTCGATGACTTCATCGCATTCCTCGCAGGTTATATCGTAGCCTGTTTTAAGGGTGCCGTAGAAGTGAAGGTGTTCACGAACAGTAAGAAGGGTAAAGATAGGATCCCACTGCGGACAGTATCCAACGCTTTCGTTTGCATCAACCAAAATCTTGCCAGAAGTCGGTTTGTATAGGCCCGTTAGACAGCCAAAAAGCGTACTCTTGCCGGCACCGTTGTGCCCGAGAAGTCCGGTCACTTGGTTTTTGAAGGCTGCAAAAGACACATGATTGACAGCCACTTCGCCATTGCTCCATCGCTTGCAAACGTCGTTGACTGCAATTCCGGGTTCGGCGGATTCTGGGACAGACTCGTGGAAGCCGTTGTTCTTCTGAGCAGGCTTGTCTATATGTAGCATGGAAACTTTTTTGCGGCAGCCCTATAAGATGCAACGATGCGACAAACTTTAGTTTAAAAATTGTCAAACAATACCAAAAAAAACAGCGGATGAAGCTTCTGAGTGTTATCCACAGGGAAAACATAATCCATGTAGAACGTAAGCAGAACGACGATCACAACGTGAAGTATCAGCGAGATGAATGCCGGACCAAGCGGAACGTAGAAATCAAAGCCAGAAAAAATGCGCAAAGGTTGTTCTAAAAATTGATTCATTATAAATAGGGATACACAGAAAAACTTACCGTATGCCCCCACAATGTTTAAGTTAAAACTAATTACGTAGACGGCAAACAATGGAACTACAAACATCAATGCCATCGTTGGTATGACATCGTACGCTGTTAGCGGCGCATAGTATTCCGTTGCAACTTGAATGACAAAAACAATGATGAAAAGGAGTACTGCATGCGTCGATTTGTTTACGATTGTTGTAAGAAGAAGTCCCATATACATGATGTAGTGAGCGTACAAGATACAGGCGACAAACAGGGTAATTCCGAAACTCTAAAAAACAAACGATAATATAAATATAGCATGATCTGGTAGTAATAATTTTTCACTAACCTTTAGGCTTAAAATAAAGTATCCCACAATAGCACTGATTACCCACACCTGAACCGTCGTGATAAAGAAATAGCAACCGTAGTAACAGTAGCGTGGTAGACCCATGATGATCATGTACGCATGAATTGCGTTTTCTTTTTCGCGCATTGTCTTCGTTATAGAAAATACCGACATCAAAAATGTTTGAAGAAAAAAAAGTGTTATAAACGCAGTCGAAACGTCAATGATGCCAGAAAATTTGAGTGAAACCATAATAATATCCATTGTATATACTTCTTGAAATTCATCGACATCGGTTTCTGATAAATATTCGAGGGAAGCTAAGTATGCGTTTACGTACTGATCAAGGGGAAATGAATTATGAGGTTTAAAGTAATTTTGGCCATACTTTAAATCACTTTCAAATGGAAGCAATGCGTTGTAAACGTACAAACTGTTATGTTTTTGCATGTCAGCAGTTGTTATTTTTGTCACGTTGTTGTAGCAGAAGGAACCCAGCATTTCTAGGCATCTCAAGGGAACATTAATTCTGTCAATCTTTGCCGTCGAATTGTGATTAAAGAACACCGAGATCTCATCCAAGAAATTAACGATTTTGTGATGAACATAGTAAAAACCAAGAACACATAATATTAGCAGTAACAATTGAACAATCAACAGTATATGAGAGCGCACAGTAAACTTGATATCTTTTTTGACGAATAACTTAATCAATCCAAATGTAGAAATTTGAGCATGCTGGGCGCGTCCAAAATTGTCTGCATTGGAAGCCGGTGACGATGCCGTGGGCTCTTGTGTTTTTGATGTTTCTAAAGTTTTGTTGGAAGTTTTGCCCGTCGTGTTAGCTGTCTGTTCGGGCACTCCGCTTTCCTCCGTAGGTTTTGCTTCGTCGTCGTCATCACCGGAACTCTTGCTCTTCGGCATCAGTCGGATCAGTCAGATAGTGCAAGTCGGATCAGTCAGATGGTGCAAGTTACAACGCTGACTGAGTTAGTACACACACAGATGCAACAATACAGATGCAACAATCGCGTTAAATTGATGACTGCATAGTGCCGCAATTTTCTGACCGATCATTGATCTATGCAAATTTGTTTTATATTTATTAGTTTTAGTGTTTGGCTGATACCGTTTTTTTTGATATCACCAAGAATGATGTTTCAAGTTATGCATCGAGTTTGGGTGAGCACCAAAACAAATTTTTTGTCGTTCAAAAAAGCAAAAATTTTAGTTTTTTATGTTTATGCACTACAAAAAAGCACTTGCACAGAATGTTTGAGCGTCAGGATTTTCAACAGGTCGCCGATGCTGTGGTCAAAAGTAGGCCATGTTTTTTAGATCCAAGTACATAACGCGCCGCGTTTAATTTTTTTTCACGAAAATGGAATTTTGAAAAAAACCTGAAAAAATGAACATAAACAACGAAAAAACCGTGATCGCAAAAACTTGGACATCCTAAATACGTAAATATGCATGCCTTGAATTTTTTGACACTTAATGATCATTAAGCCTTCGTTTCTTAGACAATTAACGCACTCTATTTGTTTTCAAAATTTGAATTTCACTGATTTTTTTGAGGTTGAGCCCGCGTGAAAGGCGTGTTCATTTCATGAACTCATGAGAAGCACAAACGGGCCGTTTTCTGAATTCATGAAAAGCACAGTCGATCGTGAGTGTTGAAATCACGCGCGTTAAGTTTGTGTTTTTTGCTGTAAAAAATAGGTGCCATTTATTTTTCAATGTTCACAACAATGATATCGAAAAAAGGGTGACAAAAATCAACTGCAATGTAGAGAGAAACTTTATTCATGACTTGATTACGGCATCACATTTCATCATCAAAACGTAGCTGAAAACGTATCTAAAGGATGCCATTTTATTTAGCCTGAAACGTGTCATAAAAGTCATCGATTCGTTGAGAAAAAAAAGTGAGCAAGCCGTGGTAGACATGATATACGGTAACACTGACAGCATTCTAACGAACAAAAGTTCAAAACGCGTTACCGTTTTTGATGTAAATTTTTTTCTATAAGTGTTAGTCAGAAATGTTGTCACATCAGTGTCACTTGACATTGCTTCTCCTTCACCGATTTTATCTCGTCTAAACATGAATCTCTTGGTTCGTTGCAAGTTCAAGCAGTATGATAGTTAATGGCATAGCTTTTTTATGCACGAAACATGAATTTATTGTGGCATAATTCAAGCTTGATCATTGGTGATGAAATGTGATGCCGTAATCAAGTCATGAATAAAGTTTCTCTTTACATTGCAGTTGATTTTTGTCACCCTTTTTTCGATATCATTGTTGTGAACATTGAAAAATAAATGGCACCTATTTTTTACAGCAAAAACACAAACTTAAACGCGCGTGATTTCAACACTCACGATCGACTGTGCTTTTCATGAATTCAGAAAACGGCCCGTTTGTGCTTCTCATGAGTTCATGAAATGAACACGCCTTTCACGACAATGAAACCCATTGGAGTTTCATTATCATTAATTATCATTAATTTGCTTGCCCAAAAATCAGAGACCCATGCATATTTGTGCTTTTAGATGTTCGTTTTTTTGCGACAGCGGAATTTGCAAATATCAATTGTATCATTTTTTTGAGTCAGTTAAAAAATTGCGTTTTTGAGGAAAATTTTTAAACGCGGCGCGTTACATGCATGTAGACCTATTTTATGTATACAATATAATCAATGTCAAAAAAAATCAGTCAAGTTAATGCCTTATGGCTCGTAGCTTTTGCAGACGCCATTACCGATGGTCGTTGCGTTGGCATTGTGTTTTCCGTTAATTCCTGTGACGACTGTGTGATCACCATTTGTCGTTGTGTTGTTGGCAATATTTGTTGTTGTCTTGCTGCCAATATTTGTTGTTGTCTTGCTGCCATATTTTGTTGTTGTATTGCCGCTAAAATTTGTTGTTGTGTAGGTATCGGTGGTGCCATCGATTGCTGGGGGACGCCCACGGATCCCGTAGCTTGTTGTTCTGCGTTAGTTGCGGTGATAAAGATGTCTTCTAAACTCACATCGACCAGTGAGTACGCCTTGATGGAGTCTTTTGAAATTCGGTTTCGGTCTTCGACAAATGATACCAAAGTTGCGTAAAGCCTCGACAATGGGACTGCTTCTCTGCCGTCGTTCTTTGGAATCGAAAATGACAAAATAGTGCGATTCGTATCATTAAGCTCAGATCCAGGAAACTTCTTTTTGATAGCGTCAATTGTTCGCACGTATATCTGGGGTTCATCTGAGATCATAACTCTGAGAGTGTATTGGTCGCTGAAGGCTGACTTGAGGTGTTGGCAAGTGCCGATGGCCCGAAGCTTGCCTAGGGACAGAAAACCAATTCGTGTGCAGAGCGTTTCGCATTCCTCCACCGAGTGGGACGAGAGTATCACAGATGTGCCATTGGACCTCAGCGCAATGAGTAGTTCCCAAATGCGACGCCTTGTCCGAGGATCGATGCCGGCGGTCGGTTCGTCTAGAATGATGATACCAGGATTTGTCAGAATAGCAACGCCGACGGCGACGCGTCTTTTTTCACCACCGGAGCATCTGTGGACATGATGCTTTCGTACATCGTCAAGTTTAAGAAGCATGATGATGTTATTGACAGATTCGTGAGTTTTCCAGCGACCACTCAGACGGGCAAACAGATAGAACGTTTCCTCGATGGATAGTTCCTCGACCATAACACATGTCTGGGGACAGTATCCCACTGGGGGCGAAAAGATAAAAGATGAGTTTTTGTTGCCATTGACGTATGAATCTCCGCTGGTAGGAGTGATGTAGCCCGCTAGCATGTTGAATGTCGTTGTTTTACCCGCACCGTTTGAGCCGAGTAGTCCGAAGCATTCACCGTGAGGCACGCCAAAGGTCAGGTTACTGATTGCAACGCTTCGACTGTGGAGATATTTTTTTCGCAGATGATGGGTACAAACGGCGTAGTTTTCAGGTAATGCTGAGTCGATCTCGGTTTCTTCCCGGATGATATCTGGATGTTGAAATTCCACGGAGGACGTTTCCTAAAAAAGTAACTTTTTTTCTGATAACAAAACGAAACCCATACTTCCTTGCCACAACACGACTGCCAGATTCTGCAGCCGTTCGCTTTTAAGAACACTATGATGCAGAACAGAACAACGTAGACAGAAGCAGAAATAATTTGGTCGTACAAGTTGTAAAGAGAAATTCTGGTTTCAAGTTTAATTTGCTTAATATGCTTGATAACATCCTCCTCGTTATTTGTGTTATCGCTGAGTTCCACGTTGTCGTAAAGATTGAACTCGTTTTCAAACATGGCGTTGCCGAGCGTCTCGTCCATACTGCGGAACTTGGTCGTTGGAAATATGTAGTTTACATTTGTCTGAAAGAGATTTAAAAAAAATTAAAATGTTTCTCAAAAAAATGAATACTCACAGCCAGAAAAGTTGCGACAGCTGAATACCTGCCAATTTGCTTGAAATCCTCAACGCCAATGAGGCCGATCGTATTGAAGACAAGCAGCGCGGTAAAAGCATTGTTACCGGCTTTGAACATCTTACAGGCACAGAACATCTGAGACACAAAGGCGATGGTGGATAGTACGTAGCAGGGTAAAACGATGGGGAAATCAGAAAATTTATAGACTTTGCATCGAATACAGATCGCGACGAGTAGAAAAAAGGCTGGAAGCGCAAATAGAAACTCGAAAATAAAAGACGATATACGATAGACCGGAGTTGTGAGTGTGGCCGTACTGTAGAGCTGACGGACGCCATGTTCTTCGAGTACGTACAGAAAGACAGGAATCGAGAAGACAAATATCATGGCAATCGTTGTAATCAGGAGCACAACAGGTGTGTCCGTCACCGGGGACATGGCATCTGTTGTCAGCCTTTGTGTTGTAATGATCAGATTGTGGGGATTCGGACTGTGAAATTCGGTCAAATTCATATGGTGAACGCTTTCTACGGCAGCAACCAGTATCGCAAGAGGTGCTGTTGAGAACACAGGATGCGATATCACGGTCAAAACAGGCGGCTGTCTTTCGCGTTCTTCGACGTAATACAAAAGTGCCAGAGGAGGATAGCTCGTCATCGCCTGGTCAACTAAGGTTTGGCATTCTTCAATGTTTGAAAAGTTATGAAATTCGACATTGTTAGACTTTAGTGAATCTCGAATACCCAAAATGAGTTTTTCATGTGTTTTGTCTGGCGGGTGGTGATAATAAATTTTCATTCTGGGCCCCTTGTGAATTGTGTCCATGACGTTGACCAATGGCTTGCCGTTCAAGAGTTCGTAAAGATGGCTGCCGAAAAAAACGTAGAAAGCCATGCACAGTAGGAGCAGAGTGGGGAGAGCGGTTAGGATGTAGTGCCGTTGAGCGTAATGAAGGCGTCGCATGAATAGGGCCCACACCTGGTACGGAAGGTTTGTAATGTATGTTCGTTCTGCAAAACCATTGGTCAAAAGAATTCAGAATTATAGTTTTTTGGTTCAAGAATTCAAAAAAAATATGTAAATTTTTACCGTCTATGATGGACTTGATGATATCAGCAACATTCTGCCCCGAATCCGTCGCTGCATCTGGATCCGCCATCTCGCTGACCTTCGTGAACACCTGCTCGAGACTGTTGATTTTGACCTCGAACGTCTCAATGTTGAGCTCTGCTTTCTTGGCCTCCAGCTTTCCGAAAATGGCAGGAAACACTTTTTGTGCGGCGGGTGGAAAGTAAATGACAAATTGATTCCCGATTGTACCCTGTATCACTGCGCCATCGCAGTCTTCCCTGACGAGAATCAAAGTTTTAATAGCGAAGAGATTAGCTTCGACATTCGTCTGCGTGATGTTGGCAAAAACCAATGTTAGGAAGTATCCAGTCGCGAATTCGTTCTTCAGAAACAGGGTGGATCCACTGCAGATGATTTCACCTTTGGCGATGATGAGGACTCGGTCTGCGATGGCTTCGGCTTCGTCCATGTTATGAGTTGTTAAGAGAATGGTTCGCTTATCCTGCATGCTCCTGATGCTGCCGATCAGGCTGCATCGTGCCGCCGTATCCATGCCGGTCGTGGGTTCGTCGATGAGGACAATTTTTGAATTTCCAACGAGCGCCATGCCGATCGAAAGCCTGCGTTTCTGCCCGTGAGAGAGATAGCCTGCGTTCATCGAAACCTGTTCCTCTAGTCCGAGGATGTTTACGATATCGTCGACTTCTTTGGTTGTGGTACGGATTCCGGTTTTTAGCATTCCGTAGAACTCCAGGTGTTCGCGTACCGTAAGATGGGGGAAGAGGGGATCCCACTGCGGACAAAAGCCGAGTCCCTCATCTGTGGATACAGAAATTTTGCCGGATGTCGGGCGATAGAGTCCCGTCATGCAACCAAAGAGAGTGCTTTTACCGGCGCCGTTTTGGCCAAGCAATACCGTCACCTGATTTCTGATTGCCACGAAAGACACGCCATTGACCGCAATATCATCGTTTCCCCAACGCTTCATTAGGTCTTGGACCGTGATTCCTGCGATCGCTTTTCGGGAAAGGGTTTCGTGACATTTAGGAAAATCCACATGGACCATATGTTCGATTTTGGTAGAGGCCTGGACGCGTTTTTTACAACCCTAAAAAAGTGAAATTAAGATCACGAATAAAACGGTCTCTATATTACCAGGAAAAACAAAGGATGCTTCTTGATGGTACTGTCGACAGGGTAGACGTAATCAAAGTAGAAAATAAGAAGAATCATTGCATAAATGTGCCAAAGAAGTGCAATGAGCGCGGGTCCGACGGGTATGTAGAACTCAAAATTGTGAAAGTAGAACAAGGGCTGGTCTAAAGCGGCAAATGCACTACTTTATGAAACAAAAACAATTTTAAAACTTACAATACGTCGTCACAAAGCTGCCGTTGGAAATAATGACAAAGAACACCAATACTGGATTAAAGAGCATGAGTACCGTAGTAGAAATTGTGGTGTGGACAGTCAAGGGAAGAAAGATATAAATGGCGTACTGTATCAAGTGGAACACGATGCCAAGTAGAAAGGCAAAGGTAGGTTTCCTGACAAGTGTGGTCATGAATATGAACGAGTAGACGATGTAGTGCGCGTACAAAAAGCAGCCCAGAAATCCAACGATTCCGAATTTCTGAAAAATGGTGCAAATTTTTGACGTTCGGAACAAAAAACTAAAAAAAATTTATGACATTGAATTGATTTTTTAAATGTATTAAAATACAATTTTTCGAAAACGTCCTAAAAAGTACCAACATTCCAAAAATTCACTTAAAAAATTTTCACAAACAATAATTCAAAGTCGAATATCTTACCGGAATCATCACAACAAAGATACCTCCCAGAATGCCAAAAACCCAGATTCGTATTGTAGTGAAGAAAATATGACTACCATAGTAAATGTATCGGGGAAGACCCATGACAATCATATACGCGTGTATGTTGTTTTCTTTTTCAGTCATTGTCCGCGTAATCGAAAACAGCGAAATCATGAACGGGATTATTAGATAGACGTATGAAAATGTCTGAACGAGTCGTATATCTTTTCTATACTGGATTTGTCGCACGTCTAAATTCCACTCATAATGAAGAGAAGCAGCGCGTGCTGAATAATAGGCTGCTTTGTAGACCTCGACGGGGGGAAAAACGTTGGGCATAAAATATTCCCTGCCAAACTGATTCATTGATTTTTCGGAAACCTTGGCATTGAAGATAATCGTGTTGTTGTGAGCAACGCTAATGTCTTCCAGGTTGTCGTGACTTAGACCGTAGTCGAAATCTTCGAATTTGGGATCATTGCTGTGGTTGTATCCGGGACCTCCCAAACATTCACTTATCAGGTTTTGAGGTGATGGGGATTGACCATTCATATTTAGCTGGCATGACGCCGATAACACAGGGCGAATTGCAAAATGAGATTTGCTTATTGCATCTCGTTCAAAGGCTCCGCTGTACTGATTGTGTAGGAAAGCGAAGACGAATCCAACAAAAGCTACGACGCATATTTCGATGACCAGCATGAGAGGCGTCCGAACCATCGTTCGGAAGTCCTTGACCAAAAACAGTCGGAAGAGGCATATCTTTGAGGCTTTCGAAATATTGGCCTCGCTGACATCCCGCGAGTTCGTGGAACTGGTGTTCTTACCGGTCTCCTTACTGGTCTCCTTACTGATCTCCTTAGACGCCGTAGCTGGCGGAGTAGCAACTACATCGGGAGTCGGCGTGATACTGGCTTCAGTCTCTGGAATATACTCGGGTACCTCTTCGGTGGATATCATTCCTTCGGTTTACGCGGGAGTACCTTCGACGTTTTGCCAGCTATACCAAAATTACAGTTTAAAAATTGAAACGGTAACACAAAAAAAAGGTTCTTACCTCTGGGGATGGTTTACCCGTAAACGGGTTGTTAGAAATACAAGTCAGACTAGGCGAGATTAGAAAGCAGATGGAAAAGTGAAGGTAACTTTTTTTTTTGTTTCTTATGGCATTTCTCATGCACAGTTGAGTATGCAAAATAAATTGTCTGGGAGCGATTAGCATCAATTCTTATCCAGAGTGCAATTCCAGCGTTTAAATTTCTAAAAATGCCAAATCTGTAAACAGTGTTTACGTCTCTTACCACGAAAACATAATTTTCCTCATCTATCAAATTCAAACCGTGAAATTTCTTTTGATTTTGCAAAAAAATTGGATTTTTTTTCTAACGATAAGACGGTTTTTGATATTGTTTTACAATTTTTTGAAAAATTTTGGAGTGCACAAGAGGTGTGTTTCGGAATGATACAAACGTTTGGATGTTACAAATTTTTAAGAAAATATTGAGATCTTGAAACTTTCTACAAAACAATGTCTGGTAGCGTGCCTGCGTCATTTTATGTATTATCAAATGAGTTGTTCCTTGCGACACGAGGCTAATTTGAACTTGTGTATCCGTCCCCGTAGACTCTTTCCCTTGAATCAACCACTGAACTATACCAGCAAAATAAAGTATGTATAACTGTATAATGTATAACTTATAAACAAAAACATGTATTCCGCAATGTGTAATCATATGACCTCTATATTTATGTTTTTTACCATTGTATGTGGAGCGCAACAAAATTGCACATACTTGGCAAGTATATTTGGCGAGGGAAAAACTTTTACATCTTGGGTTTTGGAAGAGTTCTGAACATTTGTGCGTAATCGTGCGTCGGTGTAAAATAGCGCACACACACATGAAATAAATTGAGTGTACGCACAAAAAAAAACCGACAAATGTTCTTTTTTTTCAAGCGGCTTTTATGTAGCAGAGAAAGAAAGAAAGAAGTCAGACAGACGAACGCCAGACGCTCGTCGCTGCGGGAGCCCCCAGAAGAACAAACAAACTGCTACATAATTTCGTCTGACTCTCGGGCGCTCTCTTGCATAATTGTATGTGTTTTCCTTCTTTTTATCTTCTGTGTTCCGCTCTCTCGTTTCTTTGCATTTGTGCGCAGTGTTCCTTTTTTTCTTGCAGAGACTCTCTTATGCTTGTTCTCTCCTTCGTTCTTCCTATATTATTCATTCTCTGCGAGAAAATTTATAAATCTTAGTTTTTTTTTCTGTATTTTTTTCGCTGAAGTTTTTACCACACTTTTTTTGAAGTTTTCTTCACGTCGTTTACCTATTGGATTCACGGAGTATATAGTCGTAATTAATGTTCCTGTTTTCTTTGCTCTTTACTTTCCTTGAAAAAAATCGTAAATGCACGTTTATAAATGCGTACAAATTCACGTTACCTATCCTCCGTTGACAGATTTCTTTTTGACACCTGAATGTATGTATCATTATTTTTTCTTTCGTCTTTAGGCTTTCACAGACACCACCAACCCCCACCACCACAAAAAGAAAAACGGAAAAAAAAGCTTAGTTTGTCGCGACTCGCGATATCGGGCAGCATCGATTTGTGAAGCCGCTAACTGCTACTACTGCTGGTTTATTAACGATCGTGGACATATTTTAGTTGTCTGGAGAAAAAAACCGGGATTGAAGTTGTTATATATTTCTTTTGTTTTTGTTTTCTGCCACCTGGAATGGCGTCTTTCATGGATTCGGACTCGCAAAGTATGAAGTCTGCGTAATTTTTGCTACTCGCGCTGACAAATTTGTTTCAAAGTGGTATTTGATTAATTTTCGATGGTCAACATGTCAAAAGTTAAACGAAAATGATTTTTTGTACTGCTACACTGTGAGACACAACGCTATTTTATATAATTATAATTAATTAGCACGTTCTCTACACAAACAAGTTTCCTGTCTGTGGATTCTGATAAATAAAATTATTCAACCACGAAACCCACGAATCAGTCAACTCGTCGCCGAATGGCATCCCTCGTACACCATGACGATCGACCGTCAACGAGTACCCGCCCGGGCAATCACTACTACCCCGGTCCCCACCCCCACCACCAACACCAGCCCCACCATCACCTGAATGGAGGTGGGGCATACGGTTCGGTGTATAAGACTTCGATCAACAATGGAGGCACCACGGATGCCCCGGGCTACTACCCGTGCAATGCGGCGTACAACGCTCCTCCGTACTCCAACCACCAGGTGAGGCCACCTGGTCCACAAACGGGATATCTACCGACCCCACCGGCTCCGGTGGGCTACCATCATCCTGGCGCTCCGATGGGTCTTCCGACGTGCGCGTGGTCGGCGACGGCTCCTCCGCCGCCAATTGTGGCAGCGCCATACAGAATTTTCTGGCCTCCTGGAGGGGCGACGAATCCGGCGGAGGTGGTGGCAAGGCCACTCATTCAGACTGCTCCGGCCGCGCAATGCTGGCCTCCTACGAGTAAGTTTTGGTTTTTTTTACGGACAAAATTGATTTTATAAGAAAATTGTTTTTTGAATTCCACTCGAGACCGTTCCAAATTCTGATTCTCGACACGAAATTTTTTTTTTGCATTTTTTTGTTTCAAGAAATATTGATCGTAATTTTCTTCGACAATTTTTTTGTGTTGCATTTTCTGTAATGCATATTTATATAATTTACGGTACTGGTCTTGTGCTATGAATATTATTTATTGCATTACCGTGACACGTCGTAAAAATTATACACGCTTGTTTTGTTACTTCGGGTTTTTTTGAAGGACGATTTTTTTAAATAACTTTTCTTAAATTTTTAATTTACAATTTTTTTGTGTCACTTTCTTACTTTTGGTGGCCTTTTTTTATTTTTTCCAACGTAATTTTTTATTTGAACGTTAGCTTTTTTTTGTGTTATTATCCCAACGCAATAAATTACTTATATTTTTCCATTTGACGACGTATATTTTTTTCATCGAGTCAGTCATCTGTGTAAAGAAATGCGTTGTTGAAAAAAATGTTGTCGAAGGAAGCGCACAAGACTGAGTAACACAAATTCAAGTGTTTTTTTTTGTTATTTGTACTCGGGATTAGACAACAGTGTTTTTTGCCGGCTTCTGGAAATTTTTTTGATAAGTTGTTTTTTTTTTGCAGGAGGAGGCCCACTATTTCTGAATCCCGCTCCGACCCCATTTGCATCGACCCGTGCAACCTGGGACTTTTATCAGCATGGCATTGCTGCTTACCAGCCTCCCCTGGGGGTCAGCTGGCTTCCTGCGGCTGCGGCTGCGGCGGCGGCGGCTGCAGCGGCAGCAGCAGCAGCGACCGCGGCGTCGACGACTTCGCTCCAGCACCACCATCCGGGGCATCATGGAGGGAACAAGCATCCGGATCACTCGAAGCATCATTCACGGCACCATGCCTATGGACAGCAGCAGCATCCACCCCAACAGCCGCAACAACCTTCACCTGCCCAGGCGGCGGCCTCCGGTGCTGGAGCTCCACCTGCTGACTGCTGGAACAACGCGGTGGCTGCCTGGGAACAGCGCGCGCTTATCCACAACAAAATCGGCCTGCTCGTTAATCGGCGGTATAAAATCGTCCAAAACATCGATTCTGGATCGTATGGAACAATTTTTGTTGCCGAAGATATTCAGGATGGAAATCGACGTGTAGCTGTCAAATTCGACGCTGCATCCAAAGACGATCACCTGAAATACGAATACGAAGTCTACAAATCTGCGCTGTATGACAACAATTCAGGGGGAAAAATCGAAGGATTTCCCCAGGTTTACTGGTTCGGCAACGAGTACGGTCACAACGTCCTCGTCATGCAACTCCTCGGACCACCCATCGCGTCACTCTTCAACTTCTGCGAGCGAAAGTTTGGTCTCCACACGATCATAACCCTCGGCGAGCAGATGATTCGTCGCATCAAACACCTCCACCAGCGGGGATTCATCCACCGTGACGTCAAGCCTGAGAACTTCCTCATGGGCCTCGGTGACGCCGAGCAGACGTGCTACCTCATCGACTTTGGCCTCGCCCGGAGGTATCGTTACCGCGATGACAGCCGGAACCTCAAGCACATACCTTTCCGAAAGGGGCGGAGCTTCGTAGGCACAGCCAAATACGCGTCTGTCAATTCGCACAAGTCAGCAGAACTCGGCAGGCGAGATGACTTGGAATCGCTGGGATACGTCCTAATCGAGCTCATTTGTGGATCGTTGCCGTGGAAAAAGCTAAAAGTCAGAAATGCCTTTTCGACGAAACATCAGATGTACGCGAAGATCAAGGGCATGAAGGAGCAGGCCATCTGGTCGGAAGTCTGTCCACCGATGGCTGAATGGATTCAGTACTGTAAGGGACTACCGTTTACGGATGAACCAAACTACGATCACCTGCTGGGCCTTCTACGCCGGGTACCCGATCTCATACGCGCGGCCCAGTCTCCACAACTCGTCGAAGCACTCGCTGAGGGGGGCTTTGATGATCCGAGGTGTGTCATCTGTCGACAGCAGGGAAAACACATTTCACGCATCGTTGCGCAGAATTCGTCGAGCAATGGCGGCAAGGTGAGGGACAGGAAGTTGTCCAAGAGTGTGTCGATGACCGCCATGAATGCTGGGTTGGTTTTTTTAACCTTATTTTTTGCATTTCTAACGATTCTTAAAAAGTTCTAAAAAGTTCCTAATTTAGCAAAAAATTTCTAAATTTTTTAAAGAGTTCCTAATTTTTCAAAAAAAGTCCTGTTTTTAAAATAATTCCTATTTTTTAAAAGTTCCAAATGTTCGAAAAGTTGTTCTAATTTGAAAAATACTTTCTACATAATTCCAAATTTAAAAAAAAGAGTTCTGAAGAGTTCCTAATTTATAAAAAAATTTTTTTTACAAATGTGGTAAAAAATTACCTTTTTTTTCAGGATCGAGCCTTTCTGCCCGGAAAACATGACAGTAGCCGGCCCCTCCCGGCACTTCACAGAGTCCATTAGCATCCAGAACCTAACCCTCGTCGACGACAAAGCGGTTGTGACTTCTCGATCGGCGGCCGCAACCGAAGAAGACTCCTCTTCTACGGCGGCCGCGTGCCGAAAGTGCCGTGAACGCCGGCAGCGTTACTTTGACGAGCAGGCTTCGCGGTACGGGGGCCAGAAGTACAGCTGGCAGATTTGGCGCGAATCCACACCCGAGCTGAAGTTCCACTACGAAAATCGCTTCAACTGGACACTGTATCCTGTGTCGATGGACCGACACCAACATCAGGCTCGGTGCATCGCAGTGAACACGGTGCCAAGGCCGGCCCCGATTCCGCTGAATGCTGCTGCGAGGTCGATGACGGCGTTGGGAGGGCCCCAGCAGAGGGGAGGACCTGCTCCGGTGGTCAAACAGCCCCAGCAGCAGCAACAAGCACCGGCTGGGGACGCTTCGCCTCCCACGACGACCACCCAGGGTGGTGCAGAGAATTTGCTGACCCATCAGTCGTCAACTAGCTCGGATTCACGATTGATTTTGGATGAGAACACCGAGGCGACTGGATCGCCCGTGTCGGCGACCTCCACGTCCTCGGCGACGACGACGACCACCCACGACGAAGTACTGACCACCACTGTTTCGACTCCAGTCGCTGCTGCGGCCCAATCGTGAAACGTAAGAAGAAGTGGATTCGTGAAAAGAAGCGAAATTCTTGCGACGCGTCCATCGCTATTCGTTGTTTTTGATTTTTTTCCAATTTTTCGATTTATATTTTTTTATTTGCTTCTTATTTTTTGAACGACACATTGTACTACTACATGCTATTTATCTTGTACCAAAAACAATGTGTTTTCTTTTTTCGTTTTTTTCGTACGTCTTATATTTTGTACAAATTTTTACACTTGCACGATGAATATAAATAAAATTGTTAACCCCAATGTTGAGTTTTTTTGGGTTTTTTCTACCAATGTTTAAAAAAGTTTCTGATATTCTTGAGCAGTTCGAAATTTACGAATTTCTGATTTTCCTGTTCCAAAAATGTTCTAAAAGTTTGTGACATTTTTCATACATTTTTTCGAACTGCTCAAATTTTTTTTTCATTTTCAACGCAAATTTATAATAGTCTCAAGCACTTACATATTTGTTGTTGACATAATTTATTACTAACTTGTAATTACAATAACTCATTGAAATCTATAGGATTATTATTACCCGTACAATTAAAATAGAACAAAAATCGGGCGTAGTTGTACACAACAATGTTAAAAAAAATACATATTTACACTTATTGCTTATTGCATCTGATCCACTTTTTTTACACCGTTATACGGAATCACTCGGTGAAACGCGAAGGGGTGTGTCATCGTTGGCGCAGCCGTAGCCATCGTTGACGACACCAATCGCCATTGCCATGGTCAATTCCTTGTTATGGGACGTCGATGTTGATTGCTCGGGTATCACCGGCAGTTCCAGTACGGCCAGGTTTCGGGGCGGTTTTTCACCGTAATCAGAGCATCGAGTTTTGCGTAACTTCATCAAGAACGTCTTTTTTCGCTAAAAATTAGAACAGTTTAATTGGAAAGTTTTTTTTGAGCGTACAAAATGTTTCAAAGAATTGTTAGGTCAACGAAATTATTCACAGTTTATTTATCGTTAGAAACAACTAAAAATTGAATTTCTTACAGTTTTAAAAAAGTCCCAATTTGTACGTTTCTAATTTTTGAAAACAGTTTTAGGAAGTTTCTAATTTTTTATATTCAATTTTTTGACAAAAATCGAATTTAAAAAAAAATTTAAATTCCTAATTTTCTAAAAAAATGTGCAATAAATATTTTATTTTTATTTTAGTTTTATAATTTAAAAAAAAATTGATTACCTGTTCCTATTTTTTGTTGCACGCGCGCATTTTATTGTTCAGTTCACAAATATCAGTTATTCCTCGCATTTTATTAGACCACCACTACACAAAATACTTATCGACAACTTGTTTATGAATTTATTAGCAAAATCGCAGTAAAAAATAAGAAATTATTAGAATTTCGTGCATTTTTTGGTTGAATTTCTAATATTCGATTGCGTGCAGCCACACACACGTTACACACGCACACACATGAAATATTTTTTAAGCAATAGTTAAACGTAGTAATAAAAACCGGAGCAATAAAAAAGTGAATCCAAAGTGATACTCACCATTTCCTTAGAGTGAGCACAGGTAAACATATCCATAACAGCGGCGCGAAATTTTTGGGATAGAAAAGCATAAAGTATTGGATTAATGCCACTGTTGATAAATAACAGCAAAAAAGTTGTGGGCTGTATGAGTGCTGAGAGACAATTGAGGCAACGAGGTGCATTTGCTTCACGCCAAACAGTCCAGGTCAGATACATGTATCGAGGCAGTGAGAGGAGTGCAAAGGAAGCTACGATAGCGACGACAAGACGGATGACACGCTTTCGACTCTCCATGGCTTCGCCGTTGGCTAGCTTTCGGGTGTGGTGCACTTCGACCTTGGCTTCTGAAAGTGTTTTTGGTAAATCATTTAACGCAAAATTCAGCTTTTTGAAATAAATAAAAATGATAATTTGATTTGCATTGTTTTTCGCCAAAATTCCTAATTTTCTAAAAATGTTACAAAAATGTCCGAATTATTATATTCGAAAAAATGTAAAAAACGTTACTATTTTTAAAACCATCGAAATTCATTCTCACTGATTTACCAGTTTATAATTTTTTTTCCCAAACCAGACTGAAATTTATGGATATTTTTTTTGATCTCAAAAATTTCCTAAATTTTTAAAATTCATTTAATCCTTCGAACTGTTCCAAAGCCTCGAATACCAACAAAAGCACTCACTTGTAATAAGAGCTTTCTTAGCACTTCCATTGCTCTGGGAACTCCGGGTGATCGAATTATTTCTCGTCGTTCGAAGGAGAACAATGCCAATGGTGACGTAGATAGCTATCAGGATGCTAAGGGGTATCAGGTACCACACAATCATGTAGGCTATGGTTACGACCTTGAGAACATTGATGCCATTCCATTCCGGAAATTGACGGGTGCAGATCTGAAGAAGTTTTCTACAGTTTAAAAAGAGGCGGAGCTTAAGCTTAAAAATTGAAAAAAAAATAAAGTGTCAAATTTCAGTAACATATTTTTTGTTTACCTGAACAGGTGATCAGGTGTTTAACTTACCGCAAAGTCATTTGAATATTCAATGTACTGTACTGCAAAGAGATACGGTAGATTCATTATCAGGCTTACGACCCAGACAGTCAGGGTGGATGCGCAGAGGACACGGTTGGACATGAAGTGCTTGACTTTCATGGGCTGCAGCACGGCTACCAGTCTTTCGAGCGACAGCAAAACCAGAATCCCAGCCGATACGTTGGGAATGACGTTGAGGACGTAGACGTACGAATGGCACATTGCCCTCCCAAATCGCCATGAGCCGTGCTCGAAGAGAACGAAATGTGCCATGTTGGGAAAGACGCAAAAAATGCCAACAAAGAGGTCGGCAACTGCGAGATTAGCGAGACAAATGTTGGTGTGGTTGCGCATGGAACTGTTGGTCACGACGACGAGCAGAATGAGAAGGTTGCCAAAGACGCAGGAGAGAAAGACGATGACGTATGTGACGAGAAAAAATGTTCGGACACCTGGGTCGCTCATTATGGCTTGGTCGTAGGCAGCGGGGTCGTCGACGTCGAGGGCTTCGAGCGCGGACGCCATCGTTGTCACTGACATATTTCACGATGATTCTGAAAAAAAACATTTTTTTAGGATTTCAGAAGTTTGCGTTTTTTTCGCATTAAATCGCGACAGTTTTTTGGCAAAAAAATTCGAATACACAATAAGTGAACTTTGAACAGGTGATAAAAGTTCGAATTTGTCTGCAGCCTAATTTTTTTCAAAGCATCCCAAAATGTCAGTTTTTTTGCACGACCAAGTTCACCTGGATGCATGGGACCAGGTCAATTTTGCATCCAGTGAAAATGAATGAATAAATATGCAAAAATAAATGCCCTTTGATGCATCCATAAATAAACCGAAAACACATAAAAAACATCAGTCAGCAGCAAGTGCGATAAAACCAAAAATTGAACTTTCAAAAAAAACGAAAAACAAAATTGCAGGCTGCAGTAAAAAAAGACAATAGAAAATTGTGCAATTTTTTATGATTGTGAATACAAAATGGTGGCGTCGTTGTTTTGTGACCTTTGTCACGGCATTGTGCCCTACTTGGCAGACAGAGGATAAATAGATGTCGAGACAATGGTTGTGAAAAAATAAACCAAAAACATTCAGACAAACAGGTTATTTTATAAAAAATCAGGTTTGATGAAAAAAATTTGTTATTTTGGATACTATTTTTGACTGCAATAGTCCAAAAAAATCCTTCAAGTTAATTTTTTTGTAACGCCAATGATGTTCCTCAGTTTTAAACAACTTTTTATTCGAAACGGTCTTTTTTTGAAACAACATGTTGTGGTGACAAAAAAGCAATTTGCACTCAAACTCTCAAGCTGCTTGACCGACCAGCTAATTGACTACTGACCATAGCGTTCACCCCGAAGCTGACGTCGACGCATGTGGTCAACACGTTGTATGTACACTCACACGCACAGACGCTCCCATATGGACCCTTTTTTGAGCTTTTCTATAAACTGCTCAAAAATTGCACTTTTTTTTGGGAATGAGAAGGCTCAAATGCGTAGAAGAGTTTTTTTTTGTTTTTGCCGGTGAATAAAAAACTGTAAAAATGGGATCTTTATGTAATAAATATGTATAATTTTGCAATCGTACCACCGTGTAGTTAAACAAAATTTAAATTAAGTATTAAAATTTTTGATCGAAATTTTTAAAATTTATGATCGAACAAAAATAAAATTATTGTTGTTTTTTAAAATTATGAAAAAGACATAACATCGTTCAGTTACTAAATAAAATCCCCGATCAACAACTCAGGATGTCTACAAAAAATCCTATTTATATCCACATTCCTCAGCTTACAGTCTACGGGGGTTGAAAGTCGTCAAAAATTAATACAATACATATTTACCTATACAGTTTTTTTACGTAGTCCGCCCGAAAGTCGATCCAGGCAGCGGTCGTCGTCTGATTCGATTATCAAAGAACGAAAAAAATTTGATTCCCTTCCGTGTTCAGTTAAAAAAATCAGCGAACAATGACATTTTATTTCATCTTGTTCGGGTGACAAATGGCGAAAGAGGGAACAAAAAGTGAAATTTGATTCAGTTCCGACTCTAATCATTTGTCTCCCGCGGATGGAATTCAGGAGGGGGAGGAGGGACAGGGGGCAGAGGACACGGACGCGGACGCACACACCCGTTATTGTTCAACTAAATATATTTTTTCCGTCCTTCTGGTCGTTGTTAAAAGTTAAGGACTGGATACTCGTCGAGGGGTAGAGTCTCGATGATCGGGGTCAGGATGGGGTTTCACTCAAAAAAACAAGGGTAATTTTCTACTTTGCAAGCCGTACTGGAGAAAAATCCTGCACAAACACGCAAAAATAGTACAAAAATTGCAAAAAAGCTGCCTGTTTGAATGCCCGCTTTTTTTTGTACACTTTTTTTGCAAAAACATAATAATGTGTCGTGCAACAAGTCAGAGACAAAACAAATATATCGTACTACTACCTGTCTGCTGTTACCCCTGTCGAAAGGAGTTGGCGCGCTCTGAAAACTGATGCATTGCTAAAAAAGCCTCAAAGATCAAGGGTTATGATTGCCTACTCTGCAGTGTTCAAAAATCAACATCAGTAAAATTTATATTTTTTTTCAAAACAATTACGATATTATGAATTTATTCTTCACAGTCACGATTTACGATTTATAAATTCTCTAAATCGTGAAAATCAACATTGGTCCCAACAGTCACAATCAGTTTTTTTACCACTTAAAAAAAATGATTTCCAAAATTTTTTTTGTGTCAAATGATGTCAGCAAACAAAAAAATTTTTCAAGAAACAATGTCAGTTATATTTAAAATATTTGACGTCACATCATAACACAACCTCGTGTCCAATATATACAAAAAAATAAATAATTTCGTTTATTAAACAACATTTTTTCCTGGTTCATTATTAAACTTCTGGAACGCGTGAATATTCCATGCCAAACAAAACGCATAATTTTTTTAGTTTTAACGAAATCGTACTATACAAATATGTACCCACAAAAAGCGAGAGAGAGAGAGAGTTTTATCATTTCTGCAAAAAACGTGGGTAATCGAGCTTCGAACACTTGAAATGAGCAAATGAGCTCTTCTTTACCTCGGACAACTCTTTTTTTCGACGAGAGCAGTAGCATAAATGTCCAGTACAGACCAAGCTAGACTTTTTTTAATGCTGTACGAATTTGATTAAATCCAATGCTCTCCTCGTCATGGCAATCTGGGTCCTGATGCTACGGTCAACGGGAAACTTTCAAATGGTCAGGAAAATAAAAAAACGTCAAAGTTGTATACTTGGCCACTAAAAACACGAGCCTCCAGTTTACGTAAAAAAAGTATATTATTATACATTTTTTGGTTTTTTACCGACGTTTAGTTTTTCTTCCAGGAACAAAAAAAAATATGTTTCTACCCGTATCCTCAGCCAGACGACACACGTATTCATTAGCCGGGTGGGAGGACCGACCAAAAGAGACCAAGTATTCCGGGCCAGAACGCCTGAATAGACGGCAAAATAGCCGGACAAGGAACCCGAAGCACAAAACAAAGCATTTTTAGACATTTGTATGCTAAATAGCATCGTTTGAAAAAAAGACATGAAATTTATTGAATTAGTCGTTTTATCAGAATGATACTTTGTTTGCCATGTCTTCCAGGCGATGCAAAATATTATTTAGAATTGAAGAACTAAAAAAACAAATAAATGAATGTTTTTTATTTGCGAGTTGCGAAAATCAAAAGAACGTTGACAAGAACCCCAGTTACTAATTGTAATAAACTAAAAAAGTTTAGCTTTCGAAAGCGTACAAAATATTTATTTCAATTTTGTATTTATAAAAAAAGCTTACACATGTTCAAAGAAACATAACATGTGAATTATTCATCCCAGCCGTAAATAAGGAACTCTTTGACATCATAAAAGCGAGGTGGCAAGCTTCACACATTTAGTATAGTACAATATTCAAATATTCTTAAATACCAGTCACCCTCCCCCCTCCAGAATTTTTTTTGATATCTACCCTATTTTAATATAATTATCATGGATAAGAAAAGGACGCAGTGATTTATTATTACTTTACGTTCCCATGGTTCAAGGTTTGGTCCTAATTTTTGGTTTCCTCCGGTTGGGTTCCTTTAAAAAATAATAATGAATGGGATGGGAATTTGGTCTAAATACACCATGCTGTAAGCGCAATACAGTTAAAAAATCGTATTCCCGAACCCAACTGCTAAAATCATCCAAGTGTTTAAAAAAAATTAGAAATTTTGGTTTGCTGGTAGTCACGTTAAATTTGCAATTGCATCGTGCTTTATTTAAAAAAAAATTGGTTTTTTGTAGTAACGACAAAAAATCGAAGCATCAAACAAATTGTTTTATAATGAATACAATAATTTTTTTGTACATAAAAGTATTTACATAATTTTCGAACTTTACAATTGAAAAAATTCCCAAGCTCAAAGGTATCACACAAACGTGTGAACTTTGCTCATGCCGACTAACCAACCAACAGACAAACGTTTTTCAAAGTTTTTCCGGCATCTAATAAAATTCCGACCGCGGATTTTCCCTTCACATGGCGACCATCCCATCCCATCCCGCACGGGTAAAAAAAAACAACGGCCTGCAGCGGCGGCAACGGGTTGGATTGAAAACGAGAACATCAAACACCCAGTAACTATACGACTTGCTCTCTAATAGCCGACAATGATGATGTTTTTGATGAGCCTGGTTGTAAATGCCATCGGCTGGGTTAGTTGGTTCCCTGTCAGTGGTAAAAAAAAGTTGGGTGAGTGCATGTGGTGGTTGTGCTTTTAAAAGGTGGAGGTGATAAAAAAGTTGCACAAACATCAAGAAAAGCAGAGAT
Source organism: Turbatrix aceti (assembly GCA_963969345.1). NCBI lineage: Eukaryota > Metazoa > Nematoda > Chromadorea > Rhabditida > Panagrolaimidae > Turbatrix > Turbatrix aceti. The sequence goes on from OZ017768.1 coordinate 10,479,295, forward strand.
TTGTACCAATTGGTAAATTAAAAAAAGTTATGATAAAAAATTTCACCCGTTTAAAAAATCCCACAGTGAACAAATTTTCAGTTAACTTACCCAGTTAATAGCGTCAGCATAAAAAGTCAAAAAGGTGACAAGTGTCAATGGGTGATTGGTTGTTCATCGATGAACAATCAACTATCTTTACGCTAGTGACCAACTCATTAGCAAAGCTGACTACTTGTCAGGAACAAAATTTTTCATCAAAGAGATCAACTATTCTTCTTGACCGTTGTTTACCTCATATTTTTTTTGTCAATTTTAAAATTTCTGCAAATTTGTTTTTATTTTTCAGCAGAAATTTGAGACACAACTTGTCAAGTTACGTCGGTTTATGACAAAAAACATGTGAGATGCCAGGTTTTTTCCAGGAATCCCAAAAACCTGCAGCTGCAGTAAAAAAAGCTGCCAAAACATTACTTGTGTTCTTGAGATTTTTTCAGCCTTTGTAATTGAATTAGAAAAAAATAGCAGATGATTATCGCAACGTCGAAAACTTTCGTTGGTTCAGTTTGTAAACATTTGGGGGGGGCAACTGCTTTCAGTTTTTGGACTTAAATTTGATATATTCCGATGTTTCTCGAAATCTCAAAAATTAGAAGACCGTTAGTTTAAAAAAAATATTTTTCTGTGTCGTTTTTTTTACTAAAATAATGTAAGCATTTAAAAGCAAAACGAAAAACCCCACAGTTTTTTTTGTTAACAAAATGACGTTGAAGAAACCAGGATAATGTTTTTTTCAAAATGTTGTTAACATAGATCAAGTACCACCAATTGTAAGTATGTAATATTTGCACAAATATCGGATCATTCACTTCAATGAGTTAACAATCTCCTAAAACAGGTTTTGCAGCAATTTTTTTTGGGTTTGAGAAGACAATTTTAATATTTTGAAAAGTTTTGAAAGTTTACAACCGACCTAAACAAAAGACAGTTTTGTTACCGACCATGCTTTTGGGTAAATAACGTTGGGGTTAAGCTGTCCTGCTTCCAATTAAGCCGATTAATAAATAAACTTCAATTATGTTTTCTTGGACTTAACTGGGTAAAAATTTAACTAAAGAACAGTTTCGATTTGTCTGTTTAAAAAAAACCGTTTTTTACTAAATACAATGAGGTCAGTGTGCTTTTATCGTGCCGTCGATATTGATGTTGATGGTCATTTTAACGGACCCTCCATCGATCACGAGCAAATGAACAAAAATGAGAAAATTATTACTAACAAAGAATTCAGTTTTAAAATTTTTTAGGAATGAGTATTAAAGAAATACATAAATGATCAGCAAGCAGTTAATGTTTTTCATAGAAAAAATTCCTACCCAGTGATCTGATCAAAAAACTAGAACGAAAACAAAACACGGAACAGACGTGAGCTAAAAGTAAACGCAAACGTAGACGCGCACCCAACATGACCTCGTGTGCCTTTCATCAATAATTCCGCCCGACCGCAAACAAAAAAGGATATTCCATTTCTTTTCCGCCCTCCCTCTTATTGTCACGCACTTAACAAAAAATTAACAATTGTAGTGGCAAATATGATATTAAATGCATTTGCACAAGGATACAGGTGTTTGCGCAAACTGCGGTCGACCTTGGAAGCTGTAAATATTTTGATAGCTTTTAAATTTGAAAATTGGGACAATAGAAAAATGGAATACGTGCGTTTGCCTACGTTTGATCAACTGTTGCCATTTTTTTGGATTTCGAATTTTATTCTATTTTTTTTGTATCAATATCGTTTTGTACAGTTTCACTTTCAATTTGAAATACTTTGAAACACAGTATGGATACTGAACGCATGTGTGAAAAAGCCAGAACCGTGGGAGACTGGACGGAAAATGGATAAAAAACAGGTGGGCCGATGTCGTTTTTGTTTTTTTTCGGTTACCATACCTGTGGGAATTTTGACGTAAAAAAACAAACGTTAAGGAACAGAAGGTGGTCAACCAGTTGTGTATTGTATTATAAAGCTATCAACATCAATTTTTGTTTGTACACATTTATCATTTGAACAAAATAAAATGAATAGTAACAAATTCATTTTCCAATTAATTTTTGCAATAGCAATGATTTATCCAAAAAAAAGTTTGTTTCAAATAGAGCCAGACACTTACTACATTACTCACACACTACTGTCTTCACATTTTAAATTGATTTTAAAGCTTTACATTTTATAATACCATCAACTTTGTCTAAATTGCACAATGTCGTCATAACGAAATGAAAAGTCAAATAGTGATACTGACGTCTATGTACCAAAGTATTTGTAATCAGATCAAAGTGTTGACCGCGAAAGACGTAAAAAAAGAGAGAAAAAAGTTTAGCGTGGTTCAGCAGACTGATTTTTTTATTTGCTTAAAGACGAATTTATAAATATGTAAATACCCTAATGACAAAATTTGAAGTGATATTTACAACAAATTGTAACATAATAAAAAAATTAAAGTGGAGTTCTAACTAAGCGCAGTGTACAGAAAATGTGTCATCAACCATCCACCCAGGTTGAACCCCATGCTATATACGTGTACTTCGTCAATAGAACACTTGAATACTCACTTTTACTCTTCATTTTGCGACGTGCAATGTCTAAAAACCGCATGTCCGATAATTCAGACAACTTGTAAAATCTATTTTTGTGTTTTTTTTCAATTTCTCATTCACACACTCAGTCAGTTCGCACCCGCGCATCTCACCTGGGCAGGTGCACCTGAGCTGAATTAGACGGGTGTGTTTTTCCGTTTAGTCATCCCTCCTCCTTCCCTCTCTTTTTCTTTGTCAAGAAGTGTACATTTTGCCAAACGAGACGAAAAACAAGACAAGACGCTTGCTTCCTCAAACACATGACCAGGTAGATGAGGAATAGTTGCGCAGAGAAAAGTGGGATGAACAATAGCAATGTACTGTACTTTGACTGATTAGCAGTTTGGCGAAGAACTCACTTTTTTCTCCTCCTCCTCTCACGCGTACATTCAAAAAAATTAAAAAAGTCAAAAAGTTCATCGCTACCTGGCGGCCTATCTACCTGATTGTGTTTTGTCAATAAGTAAGCGGTACACGGTTATTACGCAAAAAAAAATTTTGAAGTGGAATTATAATTGCAGGAGTCAAATTCAAGTGGGGTTTTGCGTGGGGAACAGTACTCAGTGGAAGATAAGGATAGCTGACCCTCCTGACTTGTGTTAGTTCACGTGTATCAACTGTACCTGAGTTTAAAGAAAATTTATTTTTGCAAAATGCTTATGACAAATTTTCCAATGATTCAAACATAAAAAATAATTTTTTGTGTTTAAAAGCCCCAAAAAAATTTGTAACATTACAAATTCTAACAGTTTCCATAGCGCACATCAATTTTTTTATCAATCTAAAATTCAATAATATTTTTAAGTATTTTACTTAAACAAATAGTACGTAGCATTAATCTCACACCAGGAAAAACAAAAACAACCGTCAGCAAAAAAATCGACCCCTACTACAAAGGGCGTGTGACCTGTGCGAGCACCGACCGACCTATTAGGAATCGCCGGAAGCAGACATTCCCAGGAATCTCATCTTCTGACTGGAAGTCATTACATACTTATCGAGCAGCCTGCAAGCCTGTGATGACGACTTGACTCCTGAGACAAACTGCAAAGGAAGAAGGGATGACTCAATTTGAGGATTTTTAATCTGAACTAAAATAGATAGCAAAAATAGAAATGAAATCCATTTTTATCTACTACAATTTAAACCACAAATACATAAATAGACAAAATTGCACAAAAAATTTTGGAATTCATTTCTTGGGCGTTTTCGGGAAATTTCGAAGAAACTAAAATACTTGTCAGTTTTGATTAATTTTTACGATTTTCATTTGAAATTAATTAAAAACCCAAAACATTTTTTAAAGATGCTAAAATTCAACGTTTTTTGGTTTACAAAATATTTTTTTTCCAAAAAAATTTAACCAATGACACGACAGCCACAAGGTATACATGTCAGACAGAAAAACTGTACAGAAAAAAAAGTTAACAGTGTAGAAAAAAAGTTAATTGGTGAGTCAACGTCATCTCACACGGATGTATTACCTCTTGGCAAAAGATTACATTTGTTTCAGGGTGCAGCTTACCGAGAGATTATGGCCAATGACCCGTGATTAAAAGAGTACAGAAACGCACTTCAAAATAAAGCTACGTGCGTGTGTGATTGTCTTAAGAGGCCGACTGAAGATACATTTTCTACCGTATTTTTTTGAGGTCACGACATAAAAAAACGAATAAACTACATTTTTTTTACACAAAAAATTAAACGTGAGAAAAAAACTGGAGACATTCTCACGTCACCGTAAAAATGACCCCGGCCCAAAAAAATGAAAAGTGGAAAGTGAAAGCCGAGAAGCAATTCTAATCTGTTGTTTGGGCCATTCATTTGCTTGCCAGGAAAAACATGCTTTGGTGTACCTGGTCGAATTACACAGACGAAATGAACATGTTTTGGCCACTTGATACGACGAAAAAGCCTAAATTGACCCCTAAATTAGGATCCAAGTGGTTTTTAGCACTTTTGAAAACTATGCGTTAACAAAAAAGGAAATGCTGATGTCAATGTCAGTTTGCGCACAAATTAGGTACGGGGTAACTGGTCCCAGCAGAAACCAGAAAATTATGAATGTAATGCGTTTTTGGGTAGGAACAGTCTATTTTTTGTATTTACGGGGCCATTTGTTTGAAAAATATGTTGACTGGAAGATTGTTTGTAATCGGGACCAGATGCAGACGCTTAGAGGGTGAGCGGGATATGGATCTATAGACATAATAACCAGACTTTCGTTCGTTGACTTTTTTTTCAGCACAGTTTTTTTCAGTTCTAATTTTCAACCTCAAAACACAAAATCACGCATTGACGCGTAAAAAATAGTTAATCGCGCGGGCAAGTGCATCCATGCTTACCTGCAAGAATTCGTAATTAATAAACCAAAGTATATTTATTTATCACACTCAAGAATTACGTCATTGGCATCCGTTTGATGAAAAAAAAAAGTTTCATAGTCCAAAGGTATTCAACAGCTTGTTGATTTGCACACTGTCGTCTTCAAGTTGTTTGAATCGAAAATTCGCTACTTCCCGATTTGCAAGAACTGTTTTTCGAAGATCTTCAAGTTCGGGTTCCTTCACTGACCATCGCTGAAAAAATTAAAAAATTCTAAATTTTGTTAGTTGTAAAAAAATGAAAAACAAGTGCATTGAAATTTTCAATGCACAAATCAATTTATAAAAAATGATCAAATGAAAGATAACCATTCGAGATCAAAGTAAATAAACCATCATTTTTTTCTTTTTTTTTACTACATGTCTGAAACTGCAGTTAAAATTTCAAAAATGTTTTATGTGTGCTTGATTAGTCAAAAGAAATACATATGCGTGGAAAAAAGAATGAACTCTGCTATAGGGGGGGGGGGCGCCGAAAAAAAGAGAAAGCAGAAAACAAAAAAAATATAATTTTAGAAGACAAAAGACAAACGGTTTTTTATGTATTTAAAAAAATCAACTAATTGCTGCCATTTCTAAAATAGAAAATAGGACGTAAAACAACCTTTTACGAATATCTGATCAATTAATTTAAATTAAAGCAAAAAACTCGAAATAAATTTTTTAAAACAATTCATTTTTTTGCAAATTTAAAAACTCACAGCAGCAGAAACAAAATACACAGATTGATAAAATATGCAGTAAATCTTGCTGAGGATGCCATAAACAGCGGCAATTACAAAAAGCACGCCGGTTGTCAGCGTAAAAGTTGCAATGTAGCAGAAGAGTAGAATTGCCAGAGTCAGGGGCAGAAAACAAGTGTCTTCGAAAAAACACTTGGAAATATCACTTTGCGTGTACGTCCAAATTGATGGCGTGTCGGGAACAATTGAAATCGACGGCACCGTAGTTGTGGCAGGTGTTGGAGGGTAGTGGACTGTGTTCCAAAAATACTGATCAAAAGAAGGGCGCATCGTTGGCTGGAGGTAGTACGGCATGTTGTTCCACGCGTAAGCCATGGCTGAAAGTTTTTTGAAAGTGGAACAATTCAAATACATGATTGTGCTCGGCGAAAATTTAAAATTTGTAACAATATATCATTCAGTGCCAGTAAATTTTGAAAAAAATAGATAAGTAGGTGGGAATCAAAACCATTTTTCACGAGCAAGTTCAGCTAAATTTCTTTAATTTACTTAAAATAGCAGGTCATTGAAATATTCAGTTTAAAATCAAAACAATTTTCGTTGCAAAAAAATGAAGCTCAACATAATGAAGAATAACCCGTAAGACATCAACAACAATAAATCAGATTTTTCAAACTCCAGGCCAATGAACAATGTTGTGAATCCGACGGCTTCGACTGCTCAGGCCCTCGTACGTTTCCTTCAGGGCCTTTACTTGAACCTTGGAAGACTGCGACCATGAAAGCGCGCGTTCACGAAGATCCATGAGCTCAGATGTAAGCTCGTCATTTGTTGGCGCTAATTTTGACACGCAGCATGCATCGACGGCGTGGAGAAGAGCGACGACGACAAAGTTTACGAGATTCAAAATGACTCGGATGGCTACAGCGAACACGATGAGGGCAAAGAAGGCAACGATGATGGCCACCGCGTAGAAGGCAAGCGAGCAGAAAAGGAGTTCTCTGCATGTTGCAACGTTTTCGGATATGGTGTTTTCGTTGTCCATTAAACAGAAGTCCTGTAAACAAAAGTTTTAAAATCTTAAATTTACTAAAACTATTTTTGCATTAGGTCAATGCAAGCAATATTTGAATTGACAGTTTAAAAAATGTAAAACAAAAAAATGAATTTAATTAAACGAATAATAATGCAAAGTTTTCAATTAAAAATAAAGTTAAAAAGGTTCAAGAAATCTATAATTTCTGTGGTGGTCAGTTAGGGGGGTAACGGTCGCGGCGACTAACTCGCTCAGGCCAACTAAAAATTGTTGTTGGTTGTTGGCAGCCGTCGTCGCGCACCTCTTCTACTTTCCCGGCAGCTTATAAATATGTATACAACCAAAGATTGTGCGTGCGTGCGTGTATTCGCTATGTTTGTTGTACAGGTGAAGTGACCTACCAGACCGACTGGTCAAGCCACCCGCCGTCGAGACTGACCAGTCAGCCGGGCTGGCGGGATTGTTGTCGGCTTTGCGCCAAGAAAGGTAGTGGTGCCCGTTCTCAAAGCAAAGCAACACACAACACAATACAGGTAAGTAAGTGGACATTGACCATCATCGGCAAGCAAGCAAGCACCGACCACCCACGCGAGAGGGAAAAAGGAGTGGGCCGCGCTGGCAGCAAACCAACAACGGACCTGGGCACGATGACAATTCTGCCGGTCTGCGCGAACGAGGTGGGTGGTCAGCCAGATGGGTGGCCAATACAAGTGGTCAAAGGGGGTGTTTCATATTGATTTTATTCTTGTGTTACCTTTTTTTTCGCAAAAGTTTTGTTATCAATTTACACCTTTTTTTTGCTCCAACAATTTTTTTACAAAGCATTTTTTTTAATTTAAAATCTGCAGCATGGAGTCCTGTCTTGTCACAGACTGTGGCACGGTCTTCCGATGGCTACGTTTTTACATCTTCTACGTCATCTCATTCCTACTCGTCGTCTTTATTCCCGTCGCCGTCTGGAATGCCATGGCAAAAGCTTCGTTCATTTTTTACCGAATCTGGAGTGCCGTCAATGAACGCAATGACTCATTTCAACCAACTTTTGCAAATGTTCGTTTTTTTTTCATAAGAATTTTTTGCATGTTTATTTTTTTAGGCAAGAAAGCTGGCAAAAATAACGTGGTCTGAACTCTGCTACGCACAGCGACGAATCGAGCGCTCTCGACACGAACTGTCCATGGATCTTTCGGCAGTTGAGGGCATTCGTCGGCAAATTAACGATGACATTCGAAAACTTCCACCAATGGATCAGAGAAAATCAGTATTTTTTGTCGAACCAAATCGTCGATACAAATCGTCGTCGTCGTCCGCTTCGTCGCCATCGACGGCGGCTAGCGTAGACACTGCACCAACCAGTTTTGCTCGATCTACTCCTTGTTAATAATAACAGTTTTGACGAAAAGTAAATTTGTTGTCTGAAATTTGTATTTATGTATGCATTATAAATAAGTTTGTGCAAAAGTTTTGGAATATAAAAGCTTTTCCTTTCTGAATATAACATATGACATTTTACAAATCCTGCAAAAAACCTCTATTTTTGCTTCCGGAATTGATTGTGATATTTATAAAAAAACCAAAAAAAGTATAAGTGAAACATCTTTATTTTTTTTGTTTTAATTTTTTTAATTTTGACATCAATTATCACAAGACACAGTTATTATATTTACTTTTATTTTATTTTTTGTCCCTGGTTTACTTCTGCCACATCTTCTTTACTGTTTTTCAAACAGCCACAGCGTGTCATTTGTGAGTCTCTTTGTGAGCAAAAAAAACACCTGAGCTATGGCATTTTATAGCAAAACGATTAACATGGATGTTTGTTCCTTTTTTATTCTGTTCTGTCTTTATTCGCACATCTTATTGACGCGAAAACATCCTTTCAACATGTAGAGCGTATGGATAATCCAAAAAAACGAGAATAAATCATAGTTTTTTCAAAACAGTTGATGTAAGAATGCAACACATCAAAAAGAGCGTATCTTTAGAAATATTGTGTATAATCGAAATTGTGTCTTATTTTTTAGGCTACCCAAACATGACTGCAGTTTAATTTAAAAATATTATATAAAAATTTTTACAAATTCAATAATTCTGTCTACAGTTTTTGTGCAATCTTTGTTATCCTTGAGATATTTTTGAAGAAAAATGCACAATTTGAGCGTCATTTTGTTCCAAATATAAAAAAAATTAAAAAATTGTGCAAACAAATACATAAAAAAATGTTCGAAAAGAAATGCACGTAAACTCGTAAATGTGTCAAAGCTGGGAAAGGGAAATGTCGATTGAAGTTGGATACGTTTAACATAAATGTCAACGAAACTGTAGCCGTTTATTTTTTTACAATTATGTTTATTGGTTGCAAGGTTTATAAGTATAACATTTTTTGTGCGGGCCTTTGCATACATAAAAAATTTAAGGTTGCGTTTTGTCTTGAAAAATTTTATTTTTGGAAAACAATATTTAGTATGTATAAGAACGGATTTTTGACAATCATTTTGTTTGCTCTAACATCATTCAAAAAAACTGATTTATTTATTTATTTATTTATTTATTTTTGGCTGATACAATCCACAAGAAAAAAATTTCCCTTTTTTAAAACTCTTATAAAAATGTTCATTTTTGTAAATCCCATCGCAATTGGAGCATCAGATTTTTTACAAGTATCCGTTTACATTCTCTCTTGACACAGACATTACGGCGTTATTTGCCACAACAAGTTTCTGCTAGCTACCATGTAGGGGGCTGCATACGTGTAACTTCTCTGGAATTTGATTCGTTAGTTATATGAGAATGTGTACATTTTTTATGATCTCTCGTATGTCCGGTTTCATGTCATCGAGATTAACTGTTAATTGCAACGATTTTTGATGCTTTTTTGTCGTTTTTTATTGATATATATTATCGCAAAACACTTTTTTTTGCAATTTGATATTATTGACATCATTTTTGTGTTTATTTTCTGTTGCTGTCGACATTGAACATCTTTTTAATGATAAAAAAAAGAATTTGTTCTCAGTTTATTAAGCAAAGCACAATAAATAAATTTAGCAAACGTTTATTTTTCTCATTTAGGTTTTTTTTCTTTTTTACCTTCCAAAATCAAAAATTTGCCCTCTTCCCTAACTCATGTTTCCCAACTTGTTTTGCCTTTCTGCTGTCCGACAATTACATTCTCTCCAGTGAAACATCAGTGCAAACAAAAACAAAAAAAAAAGATGAACTACTTACTAAGTAAGTAAAGTTTAGCGAGCTATAAAATTGCCAACTTAACGTACCCGAGTACACGCGCAGATGCAGATGCCATCGCCACGCGTCTATGGTCACGCCGCTCCCTTATTACTCACCATGAGGGTTGTGGGAGTCAATTGGCATCGCTAACCCTAACCCAATTCCCACCACTTACTCGGCGCGTATGAGTTCTAAACAAATTTGTTTCAAATTGAATAAGTTTTTTTTCCTGCTCGTATTTTTACCACTTTTGCGGCCGCTATTTACTCGCATCGCCGGTTGATGGCCATGATACGTATACATGTACGTATTTGTACTGGACAGACAAATACTTTTTTAGAAGATACGCCCCCTATGTTGCCAGTTCTGAGTCGCTTGTGTTATTCCAATACTTTTTTTTGTCCACATCGCAACTTTTTTTTTGACCAATGATTTTTTTGTGACTTTGAAATTCTTCAATTTGGCTTCGCTCAACAATTTTGCAGACTACGGTATTGCAGTAAATATGACATTTTTTTAAACAACATCATTTTTATAAATAGGGAACTCGATCCCCCATAGATGGTTAGGTTCCCCCCTATGCAAAAAGAAACTATGTGCATACTTGTTTTTTTGCTCAATGATGTGCGTCCTCAAACGCGCGCGATTTCCAGCCTTTTGAGCATCGCTATGTCTGTTTTCCCGCTTTTTGTGCATCGCTTTGCGAGTTTCGGCGTTTTATCTTTGATTCAATTCGTGCCTGAAGGTAAGCTGATTATGTTTGTTTTGTTAGTTGTTCGTTTATCGTAATTGCTTGCAAGTAATTGTCAAGATAAAATTTGGGGACAAAACTGGATATTTTTGAACACGGGTTTTAACCTTATTTTCGGTTTTTTTAAGTTCTTCATAATGACCTTTGCGTGGGGAACTTTAACTGACATACTTTAAGTTCCCCTCTGGTTCTTACTCTAAGTGAGCCTAAATATTAGTGGTGAGCTTAATCGCACAAACTTTTAGTTCCCCCCTTAACGAGGGGGACTAAACGTTGTGCATCGGGAGCTGGGGAACTTAACGTGTGCGTATTGAGGTCCCCTCCAAGGAGAAATTTGCAATCTGAATTCCCCACATCACATTTTTTGTCATTGTGGGGAACTCGGGGGGGGGGGGAACTTTGTGGGGAACCAAAGTTATGTGGGGAACTTAACGTTAATATCGCCAATGATTTTTTTTAAACAATGATAACGTAGTAAAACCAGTTATCCCCAATTTGAGTTTGACATTTTTATTTATTTATTTAACCATTACTCAGTGGTTAGTTAAAACTGTTCAAAATTGTTCCATTTTTCCTTGTTTGATGAGTTTGGAGTTTGGTCGCTGTTCAATATAGTAAAACAAAAACTAATTTTTTATTTTAAAAACAAAAAAACAACGGTGTTTTTTGGTGTATATGAGAACCATACAGCCAGTTTTTTTTAATTTTAATGTTTTAAACGTTCTACCACAATTTTTTGTATAACATCAAAAATTTTCTTAAGAATATCAGTTTTGTAATAACAAATAAAAAATTGTTTTTATGTATTTACAGTTTGCTGACCTATTGTATACAACAGTTTAAAGTCAGAGAACTAAATAGTAGATATTTACATCAAGAGAAGAATGATTTTTGTAAACTTGGCTTTTGGCTAAAAGGCAAAAACCAAGTTTTTTTTAAGTTAAAGAAATTTAATTTGTTTACGCTTATTAGTCGCTACTCAGCTTTAAATTCAATTTTGTCATTTCTTTGTGTTTGATTTTAGTATTTGTCCCTGAAATTCAATAATTCAATTTACAGAAACGTGTTTCATTTCACAGGGAAGTAAAATGTTTGGTATTTTATTAAGTGTAATTATTAGTTATATTATAATAATATTTCAATGTCGTTTAAGCGCTTTGACCAGTTTAATTCCCACAAACTTTTCCGTTGTCTGTGAATAGCAACCAAAAAAGTACATAAAACAAAATTTTCGTTCACACATCCATCTCATTTGCGACAACACATCTGTACGCCTTCCGAGACGAGACCACCGGACCACCGCGACTTCCTAAACGCATCATTTTTGTGGCTAGTTTTATTTTTCATCCGAGCGTGAGAGTGTAAGTGCCATGTGTTCTCTCTCATGGTCTGGTCGCTGTTAATAGATAGTGTACGTTGTTTGCATGTGATGTCCTCTGATGGCAAAAAAGGTGTCTGTTCGTGGGTTTTTTTTGCGCACGAGCGCTTCACGGGTGTGAAAAATGAAGGGATGAGGTGTAAAAAGCGCGAGAAGTGTGAGAAGATGCTGAAAAGAATTGCAGTGTATTTCTTGTGATTAGTAATCTTTTATGGCTTTTTTCAGGACATTGATGAAAAAATAGTAAAAAATAAATTATTGTCTGGAAATACAATAATTTTTTTTCAAATTTTAAATTATAACAAAACAATTTTGTCTGAACATTTTTTTAAATAATATTTCACGTTTCATGCCTTGTTGTAGCGTTGAACATCGATCATCGTCTGAACTATTTTTAAAGGCAAGCAAGGAAAGAACTTTTAAGTTTCATTAAAATGAGCCGTCTAATTCTGCACTGGTGATAAAACTTTGTGTTTTAGGTTAAACTTTCTGACTTTGATCAATCGTAACTTTTTTAGTTTTCAAACCAAACTTGATTATCAAAAAAAATATGCAAATTGCGAATGGCGTTAAAAAAAATAAACATGTCACAGTTTTTCAAATCATTAATGATCTTTCATAGGGGTGATTCCTATGAATTGAACAGTAAAAATTAGTCGTCAACATGGCATTCAGTATACATAATACAAAAACAAAAAGCGACAAAAAAGCACAAAACGTAGTTCAGTTTTTGATTTTGAAACTATTTTTTTAGGTTGACATTTTTTTTTACGTTTTTTTTCGTTTTTAGAAAAAAATGATGAAAAACGTTTTTCCAAAAAAACCCGTTTAATAAACAATTTAAAAGACTTGCAAAATCAGTTTTAAAAGTTTTTAATAAAAAGTTTTTTTTCCTATGCTTCTGGTTTTTGCCGTCAGCTTGAGGATATTTTTTATTGTGTTCTCGTTGTGTACCATTATTTTATTTCATAAAACAAACAGCCTCAAAACATTAACCACATTTTTACAACACATCACAACTTTGTACAGCTGTCTAAGAATTTCTAGATTTCATAAAAAATATATTTTCTGATAAATAATAAAATACTTTTTCATGACGCGTGATCGAAAGCAACACATATGTAAAAACACACGTAAATCATCCTTTACCAGGAATTGATTTATTTATTCAAACTTTGTTGTTCTTCTTTTTCTCAATGACCATGCGCGCATGAACATTCATTCGTGCCGTCGTAGTCGTCTTCATTTGTCTGTTTTGTTTCTCAAAACTTGTAAATACTCGTAGCGTCGCTAAATTGCCAACCAAATTTACAACGCATTTTTTTCACAACTTTACCTCTTTCGTGTGAACATTCCCTCGGTCTGCAACACTCCCAGTACATCTCTCTCATCTTTTCCCTTCCGTGTTATCACCCTCCGCAACGGTACTTACACATGTTAGTCCAAAGAGGGGCACTAAAAATCTTTTTTTTTCGTCTAACTAAATACATCAAAGCTTGCCGAACTTATGTATGCCCTGATGATTTTATTTTTGTCGACAGGTCGGGAAAAGAAAAAAGCACTCATTTGCAAATGGCGTAATATCGCTGAATTTATGTTTACGTTTACCTGGGATAATATTATTTTGTTTATTTATTTTTATTTATTTATTTCCACAATTATTGTATGTATGATGCGTTTTTTTGCTAGCAATAATTTAGTTGAGTCCAAAAATATGGAATGAGGTTTAAAATGTTTTTTCTATGATAAAATTAATTTTAAAGAAAAAAAATAAAAACTGGCGATGAATAATTTTTTTCAATCGGAAAGCAGAGTATGGATCAGTTTTAGACATAATTTTTTTTTTTAATTTTTTAAATTTTAGAAAAGTCAAATACATTGACAGAAAAATATACATTCAAAATCACCATCTGTTTAGATTCTAAAATTTCAGAGCGCATAAACTTTTACGATCGTTCGTTCTATTAATTTATAGCCTGTTTCTAAAGCATGAGGCCGTTTTTTCTACACGTTTAAAAAAGTGAATACGGAAGCGATTTGATACAACAAAGCTCTCGGTTTTTTAGCATCAGGAAAAAAACCAGATGATCGCACTTTATTTTCCTCGGTATTTACAGATTAAAAAATACAAAAAAAACACGTATTCACTGTGACTAAGTAAATGTATATTTTTTCTTGTACATTGCACTTTTATAAACGGGGATTTAGTAAGATTAGAAAACATTCATCTTGATGAGTTTTTGTATTTTTGTTTTTTTTATGATCGAAAAAAAACTTGACTCCGCCTTGATTACCTACGATAATAATTTAATTGGAATTCAGTTTATATCATCTCTTCGGACCCTTGAGGTGCTCATGTGACTCAAATATCATCACACGTGTGTCCCTCACTTGTTCTAAGAATGTTGTATCTTTGTAATTAGAAATGTATACATTCACGGAAAGTTGACAGGTGAATTGAGTGCGCGTGTCCCTAGGGCACTATAAAAAACGCAAATCAACGTTTTTTCTACCCTGCTCATAGACCTGCCGTTAAAGAACTGTACAGGTGGTTTTATAATAAGTCACCAAACGCGTGTTTGTACAAAACTACGAAAGATGCTCTTTAAACATGTTTTTTGCAGTTTTAAGAAACTTGTCACGTCAGACAATTATTTTACTAAATATGAAAAAATAGTAGCAGCTTAGGGTCGCCAGACGGCACGCAAACCAGACATTCTGGATTATCTGTGCATCAACATGAGTCAACCTTGGTAGGCTTCTCTTCCGTAATGCAGTTAACTTCTGTTTTATGTTATTTTAGTAAGTCTTTTTTCTTTCGGAAACAAAAACGAACAAAAGTGAACGCTCGTTCCCTGTGTAACTACTGTTCCTTGTACTTTGAACCCAAAAAATATTTTTACGCGTACTTTTAACAACAATTAACTAACAAAAATGATGTTTCACTTGCACGCCAAAAATAGAACAGGAAAAAACGCTGTGACAATTTTTTGAAAAAAATTCTTCTGCAAATGCAATATCTCTAAATAGAACCGCCTTTTTTGCCTGTGTGCGTTTGAGTGTAGATAATATCCATTAATATTCATTGACAAATGAACGCCCCTCAATTGTGTTTTTAAAAGGGGTGTTCACACTGTCTATTTTTGGTGACATTCACGCAAAATTAAACCTATCAACTATATGAGTTAGGTTTGTGAGGGTACCCGGATGTTCCCAGTCAATTTCAATGGCCTTTTCATCATTTTTCTTTCTTTGGTTATAGAAAATAAATAAATTTCTTATCATTCGCACTTTTTCCCTATCTTTTTGACCTTCAACGACATTTTCCCTGTATTTATTGCTCCGCGGCGTGTGTAAAATTTAATTATTGTTTTTTGCCGTCGTGATGCCATCGCCGGCGTCGTCGGTCAGATGACACTAAGATGAAGATGCCGTTGATGATGACTTGTCTGTACCCGGTTGACTTTTTAGGCCGCTGGGAAGACGACGACGACAACGCAATTCGAGGTGGTGCAGCATCGAGTACGGCACAAACTTGACTCAAGTGCAAGTTTGAGTTGCTTCAACTTTTCCTTTAACACATCAGCGGTAAACGCCGGAAAAAAAGCAATCAGAAAGTTATCAAAAAAAACTTAAACGCAGAAAAAACACATCATTGACGCAGTTGTTGCCGGTTTCATATTTTGTTTCTTTTGACTTCGTCAGTTTACTTACTCAAATTCAATTTTGGTTTGCCGCTTGTCTGACGCTTGACGCTTGACGTCCGGTAAGAAAGAAAAAAGTAGTACTCAAGTTGGAAAACGAAAGGTATACGCGATTGGTCTACAAAGCGTTGTAGCAGCCATCGATCCTGTTGACAGCTGACTAATCATGAGTCTCAAAGCCCGGAGACTGTCCAGGCATCGGCCCGTCAACCGTCTTCTGAGTGCTGTACATAGAAGTGAGTTTGTCAAAAATACTTTAGTTTTTTAGGATTCAAAAATGATTAGAAATGAAACAAAAAAATTTGTATTTTAAATTTAATATTCGGCAACTTAGTTAGAACGTTTTCACTAATATTTACATTAAAGTTTTTTTTAATGTAAAAAATTATAAAAATTCGACTTTTTGAATCGTCTCACATCAGTGATGCAATGTGCAAGTCAACTCATATTTTAGTTTTTGATGAAGCATTCGTAGAAAAGAAAAAGTATAGGACAGTTTATTCCCAGTCACTTTACTCCCAGACACATTACAGACAGGTCAGTTTCCCAAATGGCAGTGTATTCAAGCTGAAAATTCCCAAAAAATTCAAACTGTTTAGATTTGTGTCTCTCGGAAAACAGTCTAGTGCCGTTTTCAGTTGTGGAGTTGACCTAATAACTGCAAAAAAGGCGCGCAAATCTTTGGATATGTGCATGATGTTTTGCGTCGATCACTCAAACGGCCACTTTTCCATCGTTGTGCCGCTTTTGAACAGTATGCTACACCAATTACCACAAAGTACACTTTACAGACAAAAAATGTGTATTCAAATTAATAATTTTAAACATAAATATTAAATAATAGCAGACATAGTTCAAATCACCTATTTTGTGAATTTGCATTTTTCATCAATGAATATTGTGAATTTCATTTTTCAGATTCTACAAAGGAAAACGAGCGAAAAGTATCCGTTTCTTCATTTGTCGCCCTTTCGGCCCCCCTCATCGGTGCAACTGCCGGAGACAAGCTTGGTGAACAAGTCTGTGAGTTTACCAGATTTTGATTATGGTTACCGTAAACTTCTTTCCATAAAAAACTTGAATTTTTCCTTAACAATGAAAGACTTGTACTTCTTTTCAGAAGTAAATGTACGATAAAATTTGTCAAACTTGCAAACCTTTTTCGTATTCTTTTTAGCCGTAAGGACTTTGTTGAAATTAGATTACTCGATCGCAGGAGAAGAGAAGAGCTTATCCGTGTGACTGACGAGGCATCAATCAGGAGTTTAGCTGACGACGTCTGCTTGAAGGCATTTTTTCCTCCTTCTCTTTCGAGTTGTCTGCCTTTCCTGTCTCGCGAAGATTTCATCACACCAATGACTTGTGCTAGATTCAATTTTCTTTCTCGTGTTTCACGGATGCACGGATTGAGTGATGAAGATAGATGTTGAACTTGCATCACAGTTTTGACTTTGCTTTCGGCATTCTGACTGAGTTTTGGGTGTGACAAAGTAGTCGGCCTGGATTTTTTTGTGTTTTGGAGCACGTTGACTTGTAAGTATGTGTAATTATTATGCGAGGTGTATTTATGATTCAACAATTCTCTTCGCTTCTGGAATCCAAAGAGTTTTTTTTAGCCTGACGTAGTATGTTGATTTTTATTATCGTTTTTTGTTCATTCTGAACGCCGATTTTTGATTACTAACCCACTATTTATAAAAAATTCTCCGGAAAATTCTCAAAGGAGAAATTTTGTCCTCATCATGAATTTTTTTTGTCAACGACATAAAAAAAGTTTGTTGAAGTTTTGCCTACAAAAAAAGGTAATCAGACAACATCATCATTTTTTCACGAATAATTATTTTCTAATTACATTTTTAATATAAAAAACGTTTTTTCATTTCGTTGACATTTACACTCGATGCACCTGCTTTTTTGCACTTTTTTATATACAACGAAAGTAGTTTTTTTTTCAATTTTTCCAAGTAAACATTTTTGCTTTCAAAAAAATTATTTTTAAGAAAATGAAGATTGATCAAATTATGTTTTTTCAAGCCAAAAAATCCAAAAACAAATCTGCAAAATGAAGAGCAAAAATCGCCAACAACGAGAAGGGAAGGAAACAATGCGTTATTGCATCAAGTTTCTCCTAACCTTCTAATCCAGCTTTGAAGCCATTTGTTTCAAGGAATGCAAAGACGAAAGGAAGGAATATAATGAAATCCGATTCATTTGTCTTTTCCTCTTTTTTGTCTGCCGATTAAATTTTTTCCCGTTAAGGGTTTCTTCGTGTTTTTATCCAAAAGTAAAAAAAAAAGATTTTTTGTTAAATATGTTTTTGTTATTTTTGATGCAAAATGTATCTAGGATTCGTCATTTTAACCCACCTGTTTGCATTTCTGATAACATAAAAACAAACAAAAAATATTACGTATACGGATGCTTTGGGGTTATGGGGGGAAATTCGTGAATAAAAAAAAAGAGATAAGTGTGTAAAAAAAAGAAAATGTGTACAAGAATAACAGATTATTTAATGGAAATCGTCATTGCATATTACAGAAATTAGTTTTTTTACAATTTTTTTAGGTGCAAAAAATACAAAAAAATACATACCCCCCCCGCCCAAAGGGCCCCCCCTCTAGCATTTCGTTTTTGCGAGGGGCCAGATCTCGTTACGGCATCTAGTATATGCTGCTACAACATAAATAGTACTTATTACAAACACATAAACACCGGCACTATATTATTCATTACGACCACCGCTGCTTTCCCCTTCCGACGGCGTTATGGCCCCCCATTTCGCTACAGGCGCAGCTTCCATTTTCACGTTTTTGCTAATCACGGCTTGGCTTCCTTCCTGACTGGGATATTTAGCTTTTCTTTGGAATGATTTGTTGGCTGACTGAAATTTAGGTTTGAGTTGGGATAAATATGAGAATGTATGTGTTTCGGAAATTGACTTTTAGAGAAAGTTGAACACATTTAGGATATTTTTGGGTAATTTTAAGTTCTACAAATTGAAATTCAAATTTTGTGTGGTTTGTGAGCTTTTTTAAATTTGTCGTCTTTTTTTCTAAAAAAAAGTTATGATTTAAAAAAAATAAAAATTTGTGCGGGCGTTTTATACAGAAATAATTTCGTTTGTTGCCTTTCATTGTCTACGTTCACTGAAGCATCCATATATTTACAAATGCAATTTTTTGGTCATATGTGTGTTTTAATTATAACGAACACATCGACAGGCAAGCATTTGGGGCTTTGGTACCGGCACGCAGACATTTTGTTTGGCCAGTGTGCTGTCTTTTTTTCAATAGGTGAACCATGGTTTAGTGGTGTTATTGACATTTGGAATAGGTTTACGCTGTTTTTTGAACACTGGATATTGAACTAAAAATCCTAGAAAATTTTTCTGGTATCAAAAAATGTTTGTACTTTTTTCAAATGAACTTTTTTTATGTTTTTTTTAATAAATAAGAATAAATAAAAAAATTTTAAACCACTTTCCATAAAAAAATCCATAAAACGACTGTCAATGTAAAAATACTCGGATTAGTTTTATGACTGACTTCTCGAACTAAGCTGGTGTGTCGCCGCGGGCCCTTGCAAAGTAGCAAAATAAAATAACGTCGAAGCAGCTAATCAGAATGCTAGACTTCTCGCGGTATGTACCACATCAAACACGTGCACGGTGTCATTTATGAGAAATGTTTGTTTTATGCATAGTAATTTTTACTTTTTTGCATGAGATACCATTTTTTTTTCTGCCTACCATTTTTAAGTTTCGTTGTAGATATTTGAAACAATTCCGATCTAACAAATTGTGCCCGCCCGGGGTTAGGGTTCACTTTGGTTAGACGCAAAAAATACATATTTACATACATAGGCATCCATCTTCACATCCATCTATCCACTTCGCGGTGCAACAGTGCTCAAAGGTGGTGACCAGATGTGTGCCCTGTTGCTTTGTTTAGTGAGAAGCAAAAAAAGGGGGCTTTTGTTTATACGCGGATTTGGATTTTGGACTAAAATTGATATTGCCCCATTTTTTGGGGCTTTGTTTGGTGAAAATTTACGTCGGCGCAGGCTTTGATGAAAAATTTAGCAGTTAGCTCTTTGATTTGTTCTTTGTGGCATTAATTTCTTCTACCTGGATTGCGGGATTATACATTTTTTATTTTTTTATTTAAAGATCCAGGAAATAAAATTATTTTCCTGGATCGTTCACATTTTTTATGTAATATTTTTTAACGACAGGAAAGCTGTGAAGCCATATTTTTTATGAAAAAGAATAGAGATCCATAAAAATGACGAATCTTGGTGTGAAAATGACATCTTGCACTGCAAACACACTGATTTTAATTTTTTTTTACAAGTTGCGGTGCATGTTAAAAAATACGTGAAAAACCTAGTATAATATTATTTTAAAAATTCAAAAATGTCTTTACGTATTTAAAAAATTTTTTTGAAGCATTTTACACCGAACACCGAATTTTTGATGGCAGTTTTTTTCTTCTTCGTTATATGCATTTATGCTTGTATGTGAGACCCCATTTTAATATTTGAATGATTACTTGACGATGTAGGGCATTTGTGTACATACTAAATGTGTGTGAATTTAAAAATCAAAAAAAAGTGCCCCAACTAGGGAAAGTAAATTTGGTTGGGAAAGTATATTTTTTCCAAAACCATGTGTTCAGTTCTTTTTGGCAGCTAAGTCTTTTTTTTTTAAATAAAAAAATGAAAATTGTATCGTTTCAGTTTTTTTTCAATTTTTCAAAAACACTTTTTGTGTAAAAAAAATAAATGTGTAAATCACATTTAGAAAGCCTTTGTACTCATTCCACAATACAAATTCTTTGCTCAATGTCTACCCCCATCAAATCCCATGCCTAATCTTTACTCTTATCGAAACCTACCAATTTGCCCCAGACTTACTCAAAAGTACACAAACACATTTCCCTGCCACTTTCGTTTCCTCCGACGTGCGTATTATGAGTTATCTATTTTCCGTGAAATAATCGGCTGTCTTTTTCGTATCCAAAAAAGACATGGCAAACAAGTCTGCTCGGTCTGCTTCGACGAAATCAGTGCCGTTGGCGATTGCCGAAGAGGAACAAGACGCACTCGATGGCACCGATGCAGACGGTGTCGTCGTCGCCGGCCGTGACGGCAGTCGAACAAATTCCGTGAATGTCAAAAAGTTTTCTACGCAGTCGAACCCGGCATTCAATATGATGGCACAGGATCCTGTTGTCGAGACAAATTTGGCTATTCGGAAAATGAGTGAAGCTCTTGGTGGGTTTGACGCCATTTTGTATCTCTTTTTTGGGGCTTGAAAACTGATTTACTAAAGCAGCATTCGAAATTTATGAGAAAAATTAAACTCTGCGGATTTTTGAAATTAATCTTTTTGGTTTTGATTATCATTTCCACTTCCTCGATGTCAAACGCATGTGTGAAAAATTTATAAGTGTTCATTTTTGCAGCATTTTAATACAATTTTTTTTATTGCCTAACATAAAAATTGCAAAGTAAGCATAAATTTTTGAAGCACACCTCTGCATTTTCTTGGCTTCTTCCTTGTTCATTGACTTTATTTTTACTATCAAACTGCAAACGGTGGCATCAGAATAATTTGTCGAGCCAATTGTGCGCATACTGTGTGAAACACCGATAAGTGATAAATATTTGTATTCAGCATGGTTCAAAAATGCATGTCTTCAGGGCAACACAGTATTTTTAAAGTATTATATCTATATATTTACAATTCATTTTTACAATTTTTTTGGTAAATCAAAATCAAACTCTTTTCACCTCAGGTCGTTTTTTTTTAGAAAATGTATTCAAACCAAAAAAACGTCACACATGCGTTTTTTTTGGTTTGAATACAGGTGTCGATCTACCGATCGATTCCTGATAAAAAATGGTTCAATAAAGTAGATCATCTGTTTATTTCCATTCATGTCCGCGCACACTTTTTACGTTTTTTTCTCTCACATAGCCATCGTTTTGCTACAATTAAAAAAATATGCAAAGGTGACCGATCAGTCAGCTGAGCGTTACCTGGTCGGTTGCGAACTAAACCGCTGCTCACCTGGTTGGATACCTATTATCAGGGAACATCCTATATTTATTTCTTGTTCGTATCCTTCGTCTTCTTCTTCTTCGACTTCTGCGTTCTTTCTGCATTGCATGCACTCCTTGCTAGGCAACCAACAACCTGCCGGCCTTGAAGATACTTCTTCACGTCATTGCGCGACCGGCCTTCATCCTTCCTTGCGCGACCGCAAATTGCGGAAATTAACCCACCGTTCGTTATCTGAACATCTTACGTCTCCCACTTTTTTGGATACATGTGCGTAGGGGGTGTAGGCGGTTGATGGTTTTTCTCTTCATCAGATTTACACTTTTTGATCTGGTTGATTGCAAATCAACTGAACTGCTGGACGATTGTATGGGTAAATGTTGGGAATGAATGTTATTTAGGTGCATGATGGTGGAAACCCCATCATGTCCCTTACTCAATCGTTTTGTTCGCTCGTTTTGTCGTTCGTTTGGCTCTAAGTACGCCTTTGATGGGTTTGTTTTTCTGGATTGCAAATAAATGTGAACGCAATTTGTTACCATTTTTTAAATAGGTTTTTCTATTTAAATTACAAGAAAATGATGTTTTGCGTCCTGCTGTTTTGTGAACGATTCAATTTAGTTTAGTGTTGCAAAATTTTTTTTCCACAATTTTGTCGTGTGCTACTTTATTTTTTACACAATGCTTAGATTTCCAAAAAAACGATGATGAAGCAATAATTGATGTGTGACTAATACCTGCTGTATAAATACTACTGGGAAAAAATTGGAGCAAATTGTGAAATACAATTTTATCGGTTTCTATATTTTTTGTAATAAAACATTTTGACGATTTTTTTTCACAAAAAAAACTGATTTTTTATCAGTTTTTACAGGTGAGAACGCTTTTTCCTGAAAACGGGTGTTCTGCGTCATCAATGTGCTGCTTCATATTTTTTTGCCATCTGATCAATTTTTTTTAACTAAAAATTGTTTTTTTTTTCAAAAACGATACCTGCATTCAAAATTTCTTTTGCAAATTAGGAAACACCAAAATTACATCCTTAGAAAGTTTCCCTGTGGATTTATATTTATTTATTTCTCTGCTACTTTATTTTCTCTTTCATTTTGTATGAAAGAGAAACATTTCATTTTGTATTACCATTTACTTTTTTTTCAATCCTTTCGATGATTTTTTTTCTATTGATCTGCACACCACCATCCCTTCCTTCATCCAGACAGAATTCCTACAACCCCTCCCAATCCCCAACCACAATAGGTTTACGCCAAATCATTATTGATTCCACCCGATTTTTGTTGTTTTTTTTGCTTGCTTCATACTCCTCACCTCTTCCCTCTCCTGTTGTCCAGCAGCACACAACTACGCGTTCAGACACGTATTCCATCCCCCACATTTCCCGAAATAATAGGCGAGCATCGATGACTTGATGCTGGTTCCGTAAATCCTTTCTACGGAAGCGGAGAAAACTTCATTACAATTTCCAAAAATGGAGTTATCCGAAGGGGAGAGCATTAGCATTTTTGATCGCATATATTATTCTTTTTTGCGCTTTTCGATAAGAGAAAGAGATTGCTGGTCTGGTCTGGGCTATCGTTTTCACCAACTTTGTTCTACTACAGTAAATTTTTTTTATTCGTTGAAAAATTTTGTTAAGGCAAAAATATTTTCGATTTGAAGTGTTTTTTTATTGGTTTTCCCGTGTATTGTTGTGGTGAATGTTTTTTTTGTCTGCAAATTTATTGTTTTTGTTTTCTGTTACAGAATTACAGCAGCTTGACTGATCTCCAATCCCACCGTCATTGTTTTGTCCTAATTTTTTTGGTGTCGTGATTTTTTTAACCCCAAAAAATGAACTTTTTTATTACCTCCTAAAAATTTGCACCAATTCGGATCACAAATTTCAACCAATAAAACTTTCCCCCAAAAAAAATCATGCCAACTGCGTCGCAGCAACTCCGACGCCTCCAATCTGAGCACGCTCGGAGGGAATCCACGAACGTCGAAGTAGACCCCGCACCGGCGACTTTCCACTCATTCAGACGCCCAGACTCTCGGCCTCGCTACATTGTTGATCCAGATGAAGAGCACGGAGCTGGCACGGGCACAGGCGACGGTGACGGTGACGATGACAGTCTTTCCACTCCCAAAGGTCCGTTTGATCGACTTCGAAAACTGACGTCCAGGAAATCAAAATCTTTTGAACGATTCGCAGAAACCAATACTCGACAGTCCAAGTGTTTTCGGTTCTTTTCGTTGTCTTCCTTCTTTCGAAACTGTAAGTTGTGTCCCAAGAAGAAGGACAAGGGTGGCGCATCGACGGCAACCAGGTCACAACGCTTTGGTGGCGGCGGTTCACGCGATACCACGACTACTGCTTTGTGTGAGTGATGTGATTATGCGTTAACGTGCACAATGCTTCTTTAATTTTTTTTCTCTTTTGGCTAACTTGAAAAAAAAATTACATTTAAAAAAATTATTTTTTACGTACATAAAAATGCCATCTAATTATTTTTTGTTACTTTGCTTGCCACCAAAAAATTATTTGTTTGAAAACAAAATTATATCAATTCCGGAAAAAAATTTTGATCAATTGAAAATTTTAATATTTTTTTAATTTTAATTTATTAAATTTTATAATCTCTAATCTCTAATTTGTCCACATAATTAATTTTTTTTATCATAGTTGGTCTAAATTTCATGCCCAAACTTTCTTTCCTTTCCATGAATTCCAACTTCTTTTGGTCACACGTTCCGTTCCACCCAAACCTGTAAATTACCGGGTGTGTCTTTCATCGATGAGGATTTCGTTAAACACAAAGCACTCTCCCACGCCACGTCAGTTGTTTGTTGTTGTGTTTTTTTTACGGGTGTCTGTGTTTTTTTTGACACGGATAGATTTCACTAAGGAATAACGGGTAACAGATAGGTAGTGAGAGTGTCACTTTGAACTACACCACCTCCAGCAAACACACAGGACACGGGTAAGGTAGTAGACACACATCAGACAGGTGGGAGTTGAACGAGAACAGGTTTTGTCCAAGGGTCGATGTAAGAGAGTATGTCACTTGTTTTTGGCCTGTTTTTTTTCTGGAGCGTGTGATTTGTTTTTATTAGGGAGGGGGACATTGATTCGATTTAAATTTGTTGGAGTCGGTAAAAAACGCGGAACTAAATACAAAAATTGTCAAAAAAAAATTTGTGCGTGAATCTTTTATGTGATCGTTAGGCTTTTTTTTCTCGTTTTCCGCCTCATAATTTTTTTAGTTCACACTGTGGTTGAAAAAATGACGCATTTTACATTGCAAAAAAAATTTACAACCCTTTAAAATTTTTTGGCATCTGCTCAAAGATTGCTTTGTTATTTGCTACTCCGCAAAGTACAAACACCAATTACTGCCATGCATGTCTAATTTTTTTCATGTTCCTGGCCCCCGAAATCATTAGTCACAATTTTTACGAACCAAGACAACCGAAATCGGTTGCATACCACTATGTTGTGATTTGTTGTAGTCATCGTTTCCTTCACCGAATGCACGTGTGTCTGTCTCCCTTTGATATTGCCGATAACAAACCTAATCGATTGTCTTACACTTTCTTGCTATTTCTCAATTTTTGTATTTTCTATTGTGATTGATAGCTTTTTTTATGCACAGGAAGCACAAAAAATTGAAAAAAACTTTTTTTGACAGGTTTTGTAAATTGTTATAAAAATAATTTTGCAGTAGTTAATAAAAAATCGTTCAACGATTTATAATAAAAATGGTGTCAACTTTTTAGATCCAGTTTGGGTAGACTGTTTTTTTACTGTTGAAACATTTTTTGATCAAAAACAATCATTTTTTGATGGCGCATCGGGTTTGTGCTTTCAAATTTGAAAAATATTTCACTGAACATTATTTAAAATTTCGAATACTTTGTAAACGAATTATTAGACAACAAAAAAATTATACATTTTTTCGCCGAAAAAGGTCCTAAAATAATTTATTGAAACAAAATTTTTGACAAAAAAAGTTTGTCTTCTTCTTTCTTCGACATCTTTTTTTTCTCCACCAGATTAACGTGTGCTTCCCAAAACATACTTACGGTGAATTATCACGAGCCAGGTGCATCCGCATCGATTGCTAGAGCCCCATCCATGCATAATGCTGCGTAGATAGATAGATCATTGATGGACGACCACGAGTTTCTTTTTTCTGTACAAACGTAAAGTAACGTGTGCGCTGCATGCATCACGGACCGCGCCGGTTATGCCTCTTCTGGCGACGGTGTAATATCATAATGCCTGACGATTATCGTCGTATGTGTTGTTTTTGTAGCTTTTACATTATTCAGTACCCAAAAAAAGATTGCATTTATCTACGTTGGCCGATTGGGCGAATTTATAGTATGCTAACGAAGGGGAGGGTTCCGGGGCAAACCAGAAATTTTGTTTATGTTTTACGATCTTTTTTCGCTGTACTGTACAATTTTTTTTTCTACGAGCGGCCGAAATTTTTTGTCAACGGCAGAAATTTTTACAAAACGGTAGATATTAATGCAACTCGTTGATTACCTCAACTTGATGATTCGGAATGACGTTGTGGGGAGTAGGTTACATTTATTTTTTAAATTACTTTTCATTAAATAAATATAATATTTTTTTTGTTTATTTCAACTTTCTATCCTAAACTAAAAATTAAAGGCCACAATCTTGTCTCAAAATGTTGACCGTCTTAACATCAAGTTAAACCAATGGACATTCAGTAGCGCTCTCTCCTTTCACTTTCCCTTCCTCCCACCCAACCCCCTACTAAATACGTGTGTTGTGATGTTTACATTCTTACTTCCTTTTTTATTCAAACCTCATCTTTTTTTTTCATACGCTCTTTCATGGTCATCCATGGCATCAAAAATGACTTCTTATGTTTTTTTTGCGTCACAAAACATTCAAAGTTCAAAAATCCCAGTCAAGCAGATCTTATTTCCTAAGCTCATTTTCGGTGCTACTATGAACGTGACAAAAAATACTTCCTTGATTCTTATGTTTCTAGCTGACCATAAGTGACGGGAAAGGGATGAGACAGTGCATCCATGGATGAAAGAGTACAACCTTGGATGTCAGAGTAAATTTAGCTTTTCTAAATTATCCATCAACTGTCATCTGGAATAATTCTTTTGTTGTTATTGTTATGGCATTTCTTTCACGGCATTTGATGCAACAGCCGGTGCACGTTTGCTGGATGACGAATTTTGGCCTCAGGCATAGAATTTTGAATTGTGAGTTTTAGCAGAAAAATAACGGAAAAACACTTTTTTTTACCAATTTGTTTTGAACAACGTTCATTCTATTCAGTTTATTTTTCTGAATAGCGAGTACACTATTCGGAGAAAATGTCTGGAACCATGCCAGCACTGTTCAATTTTTTTTGTTGAAACATTGTTTTTTTAATTGAAATTTTGTTTCTCAAATCTCATTTATGTATGCCGCAGCTCATCCCATTCTATTATAGTCTATTTCTACAACAAAAAAAATTTAAAAAAAACAAGAAAGCTCGTCAGTTGGTTTTTTTTTCTAATCCAAATTCCGTCATTGACCGGCATTGGTAATGAGTTCGTGGCACATACCACTGACTTACTTGGCATTCAAGCAACAACAACAAAAAAGGGGATGCGTCGAATAAATAAAAAATAAAGAAAAGTGGTTACCATTGATTGACTTGTTAACTTGTCTCGGCAAAGCCAACAACACACAACTAAACTTTTTTTGCCTTTTTTTTCATGCTTTGTTTGCAGATTTAAAAAAAGCGGAATTTTGGTACAAAAAATGTTATTTATTATTTTTAGCGCAATTTTTTTTACGATAACGATCTTCTGTTGCGATTTGCGCTACATATTTCGCCCTTTTTGCGCAGCCGTTAGTCGACAATGTGTGAAAACAAGATCGTAAATAAAAGGTTTTTTTGTTGTCCTTCATGCACGAAACCTATTTTAAAGCCGTTGACAACTAGGAAATTAGTCAAAAAGTTTCACTTTTTTAAAGAAATATGTACTTGATGTTTTCAAATTTAATAAAATTTCCGCTTTCAAAAATTTACTCTTTCTCGTTTTTTGACTGTTGTTTACGATCTCCTGTTCACTACGCTGAACTCTGTGCTGTGAACTGAATCCACCTTTTATCGAGTCAACGATATCCCCCAACACAAAGGGCTCTCCAAATCACTTCAAGTCATGCTCCCATTCCTCTTCTATCATAAATACTTTGCACTTGAAATCTTGAAATTGCATCCAATGCGCAATCTTTTTTTTTACTTTTGATTTCTTTTTTTGTTATTTTGACAAATTGAACACTCAATTTGTCACGCAGCCAAAGTTATCCTCACACGTTCACTTTTTTCTTCCTGTGTTTTTTGACAGTCAATTATAAAGCAAAGAACGGTTCAAAGTATTTATAGTCGACAGACAAAATCCGAGTAAAAAAATAAACGTCATAAGCGTGTTTTAAATTGATTTTGACACCCTACTCCCTCTAAACTTCCTTCTTTATCCCCCTTTGTTGGTGTAAAATTTTTTTCTTCACAGTTTATGAAAATTAAAGTGGAAGGAAGATCCTTATCGTCCTCATTTCTTTTTTCTCCTGCCCGTGAATATTTATCCACAAATGTGTTAAAAAAAGTGCAAGTAAGCGAGCGTGTCGATGAGAAGTAGGAAGACAGGAGGACACTGCAGGACTGCGAGCTGACATTGACAATGTGATATTATGAAGAAGTGGTTTTAGAAGAGAAAAAAATATGTGAAACCAGAAACTATTCTGCATTATTAGTTTTAGATAGCGTGATAATATTAAAGTTGTAAATGCATTTTCTATCGTTTAAAAGTGCGTAAATTTTTTATCTTTAAAACGTAGTTTGTTGGCAATAACCATTTTTTTACCAAAAATAACTTATTTTTTTCTGAATTGATTTCATAATAAATATTTTTTCACTATGACAAAAACATTCTTAAAAATAATTTTTGAACAACACTATTTTATCACCAAAAGTGCACAGTAATTCTTGTGAGAATATAAAAATTATAAATATTTATTAATTTTTTATTTAGAAAAGTTGCATGCAATTTTTTCATCCATTCGGATTCAAATGCGCATCACCGAGAAGAAACCCAGAAAAAGTATTGTTCAATTTTAAGAAATTGAATTTCAAATTGTTCTATATTTAGTTGATTCATCTTCAGAATTCATTACATTACTTTTGCAAAAAAAAATTCGTGACGCGAACTCCTTTGAGTTTACAGTACAATAAATAACTCTTTTCCAATGATTTACAGCCACCTTTCCTCCCATCATTCCCTGATTTCATTCAGAAAGAACTCGAAAACAAAAAAAAATAATTTTTTTATTTTTAACTTGCTGGTAAAAAAACACATTTCCGTTTTTTCAAAATCTGTGATCTTCTTCTCATTCGCTTCTTCGGCCCTTCTTCGACATCAGTGCGAGTTTGATGCATCGACGTCACCGGTGGAGGCTGTTTGTTGTTGCACGGTCGTAAACGAACAAAACCAATGAGTCAAAATTCAGGAAATAGTAATACTAGTAATACTAGTGATGATGGTAAAAAATCCATTTTTAATGGTTTGGCAAAATTGAAATGTAAACATTTTTTGACTGTTTTTCTAACGGCTTTAATCACAAAAATACTAACTTTTTATCATTTTTTTTTCTTTCAGAAATTTAAAAAAAAAAATTTATGACGTGTTTATTTTTCAGCACAACGCATCGAAGGCAAAGCTTTTGTCCGTCGAGGTGCCCTTCGTCAGAAGAATGTCCACGAAATCAAGTGAGTTTCATTGAAATTTTTTTGCAATTATAACTTTTTTTCATGCAGACAACACAAATTCATCGCACGATTCTTCAAACAACCAACTTTTTGTTCACACTGCAAAGACTTTTTGTGGGGTCTCAACAAACAGGGATTTCAGTGCACCGGTGAGTTCAAAAACATTTTTTAGATGAATTTTTGTAATTTGATGTATAAATTTTTTTTTGTAAATTATACCGTACTTTGGCATTATTGATTTACCGTATCCTCTTACAGTATGCACTCTGGTAGTACACAAGCGTTGCCATGAATTTGTCAACTTTGCTTGTCCCGGCGCAGACAAGGGCGTTGATACGGATGATCCACGCCAGCAACACAAGTGGAAAGTCCAGACATATTCATCACCAACCTTCTGCGATCATTGTGGAAGCCTGCTTTACGGTCTCATCCATCAGGTTAGTGCCAAAACTTCTTTCTTTTCATAATGTTTATTTTTCAGGGCATGAAATGTCAGTACTGCGATTCAAATGCCCATCACCGATGCGTCAAGTACGTGCCAAACATGTGTGGCACAGACCACACCGAAAAAAGGGGTCGAATTTACCTAAAAATAAAAATCTTTGAAAACACACTTCAAATACACGTTAAAGAAGCGAGAAATCTAATTCCAATGGATCCGAATGGTCTGAGTGATCCATACGTTAAGCTCAAGCTGATACCTGATGATGGAAAGGGCAAGCACAAGAAAAAGTCAAAAACGCTTCGGGCTACTTTGAATCCTGTTTGGGATGAGCATTTCACGTAGTAAGTTTTTTGGTCTTGAATGGAAACTTTTTTAAATCAAAAAACCGTTTTACTTTTTTTTGTTTTAAACTGCGCGCACTCTGTTCAGTTTGTTTGCCTGAATGACGGGCACGCTATCGGAATCAAGTGTTCCAAACTACGTCGACACAGTTCAATTTTTTCTCATAAAAAATGTTTTTAACGTTCTTTTAAAATAAGCGAACAAATTTTTTAGCACCCTGGAACCAGAAGACAAAGACCGTCGACTAAGCGTAGAAGTATGGGACTGGGATCGAACATCTCGGAACGATTTCATGGGTTCTCTAAGCTTCGGTATCAGTGAATTAATCAAGGAACCCGTCGATGGATGGTTCAAGCTGCTCAACGACGAGGAAGGCGAGTACTACAACATTCCAATTCCACCGGAAGATGAGGATGAGGTTGAGAGGTTACGTAAACACATGACCGATTTGCATCCTTCCAAAGACAAGAGAGACAAGCCAAAGCCCAAATCCATGTCACTGTCCTCGCAGGATGTCATCAAGGCTTCTGATTTTAACTTTATGACAGTGCTTGGCAAAGGATCGTTCGGAAAAGTTCTTCTTGGTGAACAAAAGTCGACGAAAGAGCTGTTTGCTATCAAGATTCTCAAAAAGGATGTCATCATTCAGGACGATGACGTGGAATGCACGATGACGGAAAAGAGAGTGCTTGCGTTGCCGGATAAACCACCGTTTTTGGTGGCACTTCATTCTTGCTTCCAGGTAGGATCCGAGTTTTGCTAATATTTATTCTTGTCGCAAAAATTATTTTTTCTTTACTTTCAAAATTATTTTGAACAAGGTGCACGCTATTCACATTTTTTTGTTGAATAGGGTCGACTCTGTTTGAGAACATCACGCCACATAGTGCGCGTCTTATTCAAAGAAATTTTTTATTTTATATTTTTTAGACAATGGACAGGCTATACTTTGTCATGGAATTTGTCAACGGTGGTGACCTGATGTATCAAATCCAGCAAGTAGGCAAGTTCAAGGAACCCGTTGCCGTATTTTACGCCGCCGAAATTGCGGTTGGCCTCTTTTTCCTCCATTCTAAAGGGATCATTTATCGGGATCTCAAACTCGATAACGTAATGCTCGAAAAAGACGGTCATATCAAGATCACCGATTTTGGTATGTGTAAGGAAGGCATCTTCGGTGAAGCTACAACCAAAACATTCTGTGGCACTCCGGTAAGCTTAAGAAGTTTTTTTCGGCATTGACAATTCTTTGTAGGATTACATAGCGCCAGAAATAATTCTGTACCAACCCTATGGAAAATCGGTAGATTGGTGGGCGTACGGTGTGCTTCTGTTTGAAATGCTTGCTGGTCAGCCACCCTTCGACGGTGAAGACGAAGACGAACTCTTCACTGCCATCACCGAGCACAACGTATCGTATCCCAAATCCATGTCTAAGGAATCCGTGCTTATCTGTAAGCATTTCCTGCAAAAGAATCCTGCCAAGCGTCTGGGCTGTACGCCGACGCCCGAGCGTGACGTCAAAGAGCATCCATTCTTCCGACGCATCGATTGGCTCAAAATTGAGAATCGTCAGGTTCAGCCGCCTTATAAGCCTAAAATCGTGAGTTATACACTTTGTTTTTGCGTATTTGATATTGTAACCGTACCTTTGTACATATTGTATGTGTCGTAAATCTATCGTGCTCGTGGTTTGTAGAAGAATAAGTCCTCAACCGAAAATTTCGATATACAATTCCTCAAACTTCCACTCCGTCTTACGCCACCTGATTACGATGTACTCGACAACCTAAAAGACGAATTCCAAGGTTTTGATTATGTGAATTCCCACTATATCGATGACATCTATCCCGGCGATGAACCCGTCATACCCGTGCCAGGTACCAGGCCTGCGGCGGCGGCTGCGTCTCCACCCACTACCGGTATTGGGGGTGGAATCTACCCCGAGATTCCGGCTCCCAGCCTAGATTCCACTAGCAATGACACTCCTTTGTCTAAAACTTGATTTATTCCCCTGATTATTTTTTTAACTTGCCAACAATAATTTTTAGAACAGTATTAAATTTTTTATGCAACTTTTTTTGCTGAAAAAGACCGGTTTTCTTATCCCCTGCCCCAAGATGTACAGTATTGTGTTGTGCCGTGTATATCGTATGTATTAGCTGTCGTGTAGCAGCATCAGAAAGGTTATTTTTCATTGCATACAACTCGGATTTTTTGTCTTGCAGGTTGTTTATAATCAAACAATAAATACTTCAAATTTTGATATGTATTTATCACAGTTGTGGTTGTGTGTATGCAATCATGATTAATTGTTTTTGTGACTAAGAAAATGGATTTCAAAAATTCTGATTTTGAAATACCAAATTTTTTTGCAATATTTTTATATAATAAAAACTTTAAGTAATGTTTAAAAAACCATAATGATACATTTTTTGACTTTTGATAAACTTATATCACAATTTTATTTACTATTGGTTGAAAAATTTCAACAAAAAAAAATCTTTTTTTCAGAAATCTGACACAGACGTCTCAAACTTTGACGCCGAGTTTACGCATGAATCAACAAAGCTAACTCCCGTCGATCGACTCTTCCTTATGAATCTCGATCAATCAGAATTCGAAGGATTCTCGTACTTCAATCCAGACTATTCTACCCAGGTTTAGATGCTTCCAGTCAAAGTTGTTAGCGTCTAGCGTTTACAGCTTTAATGAAAAACTTGGACCGGCAGAGTAGTTTTTGGACTAAAATTGGATCTCTTATCCTTGGATCTCTAACAAAAAATTGATAAAACAAACAACATGTGCTAACTTTTTTATCTTTCATTTATAACATCCGACTATTTTTTACGTTCACCAAAATAGTAATATTCTACTCCAATTGTACTCTCTGTATGCTCTACATGACCATGTTTCAGGAAATATAAAAAAATAAGTGAAAACAATAAAAAACTATGAAGAAACAAAAGATTTTTTTACGTTGTACAGGCAATAAACTTGTCGTTTTCAATTGCGGTTAGAAGTCTTGACACGAAAGTTTCCCTTTAGTTGGACCACACCTTGCAGCGATCTTTCTCGGCATGATACATCGGGGAACCTATTTTACACTTGAAGTCCTTGGCAAATTGCGGAATATTTTGAAGAACTTGATTAACCCGGCATTTTTCTGGAGAATGCACGCTCGTAGCTATAACTTCTTCTATTTCTTTTTTAGATATGCTGCTGCACCACTTTCGCGCAGAAGCGATCCAGAAGATTTGATTCATCGAAAATTTCTGCAGATGGGGGAGTCTGGGCTCTTCTTTGCCCTTCCGTTCGACGTCGATCAATCTTCGGTACGCTTTGTACGCCGCGATTAGGCCACCAATATCGGCGATATTTTCACCCTGCGTGCGAATGCCGTCCGCGCAGTGAATATTGTCATAGGGACAGCAGTTCGCGTTGTACTGCTTTATGACGCACTGAGCCATGTTGTCAAAAGCCTCCGAGCTGTTCTCCGAAAGGATTCTGCAAGGCGAGGTTTTGCACTTTCCATCGGCGAACCGAATGCCGGTGTTGTCATAGCCGTGAACAAGTTCGTGTCCCACAATATGACCCAGTCCACCGTAGTTTACCGCCTGGGGGAAATTCACGTCAAATTGAGGCCAGAGCATAATACCTAAAAATGAGGTAAATTGTTACCGAATAAATTATCTTTCGTTTTTTTTTGTTTACCCAAAGGTATGCTTATTGTGTTATCCATCGGACTGTACTGCGCGTTAAGTAGGGAAGGGTTGTCTATTACACTTTTAAAATCGACGCCAGCACTTTGCATTTTGGAGGCCAACGAACTAGCTTCCATTAGCACCAAGTAGACATCAAAGAAGTCATCCTGTGATACGTTAAGAACACCTTGAAAATATGTGTGCAAATTGTCTAGTATTATTGTTTTGTTGTCAAAATCGTACCAAGCCGGCCAGCCACTGTCGAGCTTGAGCTTATTTTCTAAAATTGTAATAATAGTTTTTTATGATTCCAAAAACCAACTTTTTTGGATAATTTCCTGGCGAGACTCTTCATCAACCCAGTCCAACTTGACAACTGTGTCAGTAAAAGCGTTGACCAATCTGTCGACAAAAGGAGCGATGCTGGCATTCGCTTTCACTCGATCCGACCTGCTAGCCACGTACATGAAATTCATAGCCACGGGCATATAAGTTGACATAACTTTTGCGCAGTGTAGAGAGGCGATTGTAGAATTAAAAGGATGCGGCGGAGGTGCGAGGAAGTCATCTTCAAACTTTTCAAGCAATTTCAATCCTAGGTAATTCATGACTATGACCTGAGGATTTTTCATGTTGGTCAAGACGGTATTTAGAGTTGAGAAGTACAAATAATCAGTGACAACAAGAGGAGTTGATGCATTGACGGAAAAAAAAGGCGTTGAAAAGAAGCTTTCTAAATCGATGACCGGGTGAACGGCAGCAAAGAGTGAAAAATTGTTGTATATTTGTGCTATGCCGTCATTGTAATCTATTACATCGTCTGTAGTGTCAGATCCCATAGTTAGTGCCGTTTCGAATTGAATAATGTCGTCAACAACTTTTTGAATTTCGGCCTGGCTGAAAACCTCGCTGAGTCCGGTGGCATTTAAAAATCTTCCAATGAGATTCAATCGCTTGTTGCGCAATGCGATAAGGGGTTCAAGGGATGCAGTTTGGGGCAGTAGCACTTCTTTCTGCAGTGAGATCTAAAATTTGTCTTTGGATGGAATACATCAGCGGTTAAAAATTTTGGTTTGAAAAAGTGTATCGTTTTTTTCTTGTTTGCCGCACACTCTTTTTATTAACAAACCTGATCAACTTGCACACGAGTCTCTAACTTTTTCGCATAAAATAGTCCGTCAATGCCGTATTTTGCTTTCCATTGTCCCATTAATGTGAAAACGTTACTCCATGTCATGTTCATTTTACCCTGATCAACCGGAAAGAATCCTAAATTATGTTTTAGGATATCCAGAATCCGAGCTGCAGCAGTCTTCGAAGGATTTTTTTGGTTGCGAAGGCATGAATTGTAGCCATGCTTAAAAATGCGCTCTGTGAGCGAAGAAGCGTCCTTGACGGTATCCAAGTGAGCCAAAATTTTTTTGTACG
Source organism: Turbatrix aceti (assembly GCA_963969345.1). Taxonomy (NCBI): domain Eukaryota; kingdom Metazoa; phylum Nematoda; class Chromadorea; order Rhabditida; family Panagrolaimidae; genus Turbatrix; species Turbatrix aceti. Next base: position 10,514,866 of record OZ017768.1, read on the forward strand.
CCCAAGATGTATTTTGAGCTAATCCCGTTTCGCCAGGAGCACAGACGTAGTCGTAAAAATTGTCGCAGGGATCTACCTTTTCGTTGAGGCCTTCGAAGAGCACATGCGCGGCATCTGCGTAGCCCTTTTTGTTGTAAGCAGGTTTCTTTTTATCAATTTTGCCGGAGATAGCCGGAATCACAGAGGCGAGGATAACAAGTTGTAGAAGATGAGACATAGCTGAGAGTGATACAAGAAATCTGAAAATTTCTCTTAAGTAACACTATTTGAAGTGTCTGCCTGCCACGTAAATTTCGTGGCGTGCTTTTATGGGTGATAACGCTTATAATTAAACACGCAGGCAATCAAAAAAGCCAGAAAACCATTGATTGTAATGGGTTTTATATTACACGATCACACTTACGCTGTAACGATATGCCTGATTCCAGCGCGGCAACGGCAGCGGGAAAACGTTCTCATCCCCGTGTTAATTGCTGTTCCAGCGAGGCTTCTATGGCTCGCGATACTGTAGCCAAGACGACGTGTTTATTTCTATGAGACTGGCTACCGTTTAATTTGAGAATCGAGCAGATTAAATTTTAACAAATTACAATAGTATGTACTGATCAAAAAAATCAAAAAAAACTTGGATTCTGATAAAAAATATAATGACTATTGGATTTAAAGCATTTAGACACCTGTGTCCGATATCCGTCGTGTTTCGTCTCTGATACGTATAATACGTTTTGATAGACTCGCTTTTTGTATGTCCATTACATCTTGTGTTGTACACGCTTTCCTTTTACGGCTGAGATTGTTTTTTGTTTTTTTGAATTTACAAACGATCAACAACGTCAACTACAGCAAGTTAGCCGGCCATAAGCGTTGCTCTTTCCCAGGCATCACACTTTTCAATGTTGATTGATTGATTTGTATTCATTTATTTATCACAAATTCTGAAAACATGCAGTAAATCAACAATAGTAAGGCGTCATGACATTAAAAGCCACTTTGTGAGCCGATTTACTAGTTGACAAGGGAAGTGCGATTTGTGGTTTTTCAGCAATGTTGAGGGCTTGCTCCACGTAGGCGTCAAGGGCTCGGTTTGTCAGAGTTGGAGCGATCGTATGGCAGTTCTTTTTTCCACCACAACAGTTTTAGGGAGTTTTCAATGAAATCGTCCAAGTCGTCGTTTCTTCGTCATGTTTTATGTATATTTATAATATAAAATTAATGAATGAATAGGTTAAGTCATTTTAGTCAAAAATATTATGGCTAATCAGCAACGAACAACTGGGCAACACGTCTAAGCCATTGGAAGCAGTGTTGTCGGGTACCCGAAAATGTCGGGTACCCGACCCGAAGACCCTACCCGGACCCGAAAATTTCGGGTACCCGACCCGAAAATCCGACCCGGACCCGAAACTTTCGTGTACCCGACCCGAAATTTCGGGTATTTCGGGTCGGGTCCGAGTTCGGGTCGGGTCCGAGTTCGGGTCGGGTACCCGACAGCACTGATTGGAAGCCACAAGATCAGCCAGTGACCCCTCCCCCCCAGCGCTGGTCAGACGCTCGAAAAGTCACTCTTTCGTGCGTCGTGGCAGCCAACTCTGGCCGCACCAAACCGCTTTTCTGATCAGTTGACTTTTTACTAGTGGCAAATAAATGCTACCACATATACTAAACGCCGTTTTTTTGCCCGAAAAGAAAATAAGGGTTTTTCGACTGACTGACCAAGTAAGGGGCAAAGAAAAAGTCACCCATTCGTGCGTCGTGGCAGCCAACTCTGGCCGCACCAAACCGCTTTTCTGATCAGTTGACTTTTTACTAGTGGCAAATAAATGCTACCACATATACTAAACGCCGTTTTTTTGCCCCAATAGAAAATAAAGGTTTTTTGACTGACTGATCAAGTAAGGGGCAAACAAAAAGTCACCCATTCGTGCGTCATGACTGGCCGCACCAAACCGCTTTTATGAAATAAATGCTAATAAATGGCAAATAAATGCTACCATCCATACTAAAACGCCGTTTTTTGCCCAAAAATAAAAAAAAGGGTTTGCATCGTTTTTTGATTGACTGACCAACTGAAGAACGGTTTGGCTTGTGTCGGTTGATCAGTTCCCAAGGTGTTGCATTTGAACTATTTACGCTAGCAGCGCAGAATGAAGAATAGACCGAATAGGCAGTACTTATTTTACACTGCTTATTTTCTTCATTTTAAGCAAAGAATTATTTTCATGAAAATAAGAACAAGCAAATCAGGCGGTGCTTATTTTCATGATTTTAATACCTCATTAGAATAAAGCTGCTTAAAAATCGCAAAATAAGCAGCTATTTTTACTATTCCGATCATGAAGTTAAAATTTTTGCATCAAAATCAAAAAAAAAACAAAGCTGAAATGCAGTTTTCGTGTTCAGACCCAACGAGATATTTCATTGCAAAAATTTTACATGCGGGTTATTTTTCTCCCCCTAATGTCGGAAATAAGCAAAATAAGCAGGTCTGGAAACCAGCAGTATTATTTTTTTGAAAATAATTCATTGCCTATTTTTGAACAAAATAGGCAGAGATTATTTTGCGCGGCTTGTGCTACGCAGAATCGAAAATTTACATTGGCAGGAGGTAAGCTATCCAAATGCAACACCTTGTCAGTTCCGCACGTTGCCGTAACTTGCCGGCACTATCTGGTGGTGAACTTCAGTCCCCATTTTTTTTACAAAAAAAACTTTTAAATGTCATAAATTGAGCTACAGTATATTTTTATTCATTTCCAAATGGATCGCGTGTGGTGCCATGCAATTGTGAAAAAAAGTCGATACGAAAATTGATCTTCAGTTGGACCACACCTTGCAGCGATCTTTCTCGGCGGGGAACATCCGGGATCCTGTTTTGCATTTGAAATCCTTTGCAAAATCCGGCAGATTTTGGAGCACTTGATTAACCCGGCACTTTGAGGGCGAATGAACATTCGTAGCAAACTTTTCTTCGATTTCATCTTTACTCATGTTGCTGCACCATTTTCTCGCGGAAGCGATCCAAAAGATTTGACTTGACGTAAAAGCTTCCAAACCCGAGAGCCTTGGTTCTTCTATGCCCTTCCGTTCGACGTCGATGAATCTTCGGTACGCTTTGTACGCCGCGATCAGTCCGCCAATATCCGCAATATTCTCATTCTTCGTGCGGGTGCCGTCCACGCAGTGAATATTGTCAAAAGGGCAACAATGCACGTTGTACCGCTGCACGACGCATTGGGCCATGTCGTCAAAAGCCTCGGAGCTGTTCTCCGAAAGGATTCTGCAGGGCGTGGTTTTGCATTCACCATCAGTGAACCGGATACCGGTGTTGTCATACCCGTGGACTAGTTCATGACCGATCACGTGACCGAGTCCACCGTAGTTTACTGCCTGGGGGAAAGTTGCGTCGAAGAGGGGCCAAGTCACGATGCCTGTAAATAAACTTTAACTTATTACCGCATAACATAGTCCTCCCCCTAAATTCTACATAAATAAATATAAGAGATTACCCAATGGAATGTTCATCGTGTTCTTGAACGGTTGATAATGAGCGTTGTTCTCGGAAGGGTTTTCTACAATATCCTCAAAAAATCTGTCAGCATCTTTGGCTCTTGTTGCCTCCTCGCTAGCTTCCATTAGCACCAAGTAGATATCAAAGAAGTCATTCTGTGATACGTTAAGAACATCTTGAAAATGGGTGTGCAAATCGTCTAGTATTATTGTTCTGTTGTCAAAATTGTACCAAGCCGGCCAGCCACTGTCGAGCTTGAGTTTGTTTTCTAAATTGTAAAAATGATTTTTTTTAAGTTTTTGACGACTAACTTTTCCGGATAATTTTTTGTCTAGATTCCTCGTCCACCCAATGTAAATTGACAACTGTATCAGCAAAAGCGTCTGCCAAAGCGTGCAGCATAGGATCGATACTTGCTTTTGCCTCTACCCGATCCGACCTGCTGGATACGTACATGAAATTCTTAGCAACGGGCATATAAGTTGACATGACTTCTGCGCAGTGTCGAGTGGCGTTTGTAGAATTGAAAGGATGCGGCGGAGATGTGAGGAAATCAGATTCAAACTTTTCCAGCAACTTCAACCCCAAGTAATTCATGACTGTGACCTGAGAATTGTTTCTGCTGGTAATGACGGCATTTAAAGTTGAAAAGTACAAATAATCATTAACAGCGATTTTTGTCGATGTATTCACCGGAAAAAGAGGCGTCGAAAAAAAACTTTCCAGATCGATGGTCGGGTGAACAGCGGCAAAGAGCGAAAAATTGTTGTAAACCGAAACTGTGTCTTTTTGGTATGTTATAACCTTTTCTTTGGAGACAAGTCCCATGGTGAGAACGCCTTCGAAATCGATAATGTCGTCGACCACTTTTTGGACCTCAACTTTGCTAAAGGCTTCGGTGAGTCCGGTTGCGTTGAAAAAAGTCCCAATCAGCTTGACGCGCTTGTCGCGGAATGCGTTGCGTTTTGCTAGGGCTGCTGTCGGTGGATGAAGTACTTCTTTCTTCAATTGGATCTAAAATGTGTTTTTGGATGTCCATTCACGAAAAATAAATTCGTAACAACTATTATATTGCATACGATACACTCAACTCACCTGATCAAGCTTTACAAAATTTTTGTACTTGGTGACCTTGAACAGTCCGTCAATGCCGTACTTTGCCTTCCACTGCCCCATAAGTGCAAAGACATAACTCCAGGTTAAATACTTTTCACCCTGAGCAACCGGAAAGAATCCCAGATCGTCCCTCAAGATATCCAAGATTCGTGCTGGAGCATTCGTCGAAGGAGAATTCTGGTTGTAAAGGCATGACCTGTAGCCATGCTCAAAAATGCGTTCTGTCAGCGAAGACGCATCGTTGACGGTGGCCACGTGAGACACAATTTGTTCGTACATCCAAGATACATTTTGTGATATACCAAAATTGCCAGTATACGAACCACAGACATACTCGTAAAAGTCGTCGCAAGGATCTGCGTTCTGGTTAAAGCCTTCGATGAGCATTTTTGCTGCGTCGGCGTAGCCCTTGGCGTTGTATTCAAGGGTTGAATTTGGGATACCGGCGTGGATAACTGGAATCAATAAGGAAAGGATAAAAAGTTGTAGGAGATACTGCATAGCTTTATGTGTCGGGTAAACAAACAAGTTTTTTGAGCGAGTGAGAACATGAAAGCATAAATTTGGTGGTCATTATTTAGTGAGAAATTTGCATGTTGACAACAAAAATTATGGAAAAAAAATTGCATATTGACAGCAAATTTCCTCTTGGACGGCGATCAATTCAAATTCAAAATATATATGTATTATATTTCAATTCCGACAATTCTACCCCGATTTAGATGCTTCCCATCAAAGCTGTTCGTTTGCATAATCGACCTTTTATGTTCACCACAATTGACGAAGATTTTTATTACGTTGTATAGGCAATAAACTTGTCGTTTTCAAATGCGGCTAGAAGTCCTGACACGAAAGTTTTCCTTTAGTTGGACCACACCTTGCAGCGATCTTTCTCGGCATGATACATCGGGGAACCTATTTTACACTTGAAGTCCTTGGCAAATTGCGGAATATTTTGAAGAACCTGATTGACCCGGCATTTTTCTGGAGAATGCACGCTCGTAGCTATAACTTCTTCTATTTCTTTTTTAGATATGCTGCTGCACCACTTTCGCGCAGAAGCGATCCAGAAGATTTGATTCATCGAAAATTTCTGCAGATGGGGGAGTCTGGGCTCTTCTTCGCCCTTCCGTTCGACGTCGATCAATCTTCGGTACGCGTTGTACGCCGCGATTAGGCCACCAATATCGGCGATATTTTCACCCTGCGTGCGAATGCCGTCCGCGCAGTGAATATTGTCATAGGGACAGCAGTTCGCGCTGTACTGCTTTATGACGCACTGAGCCATGTTGTCAAAAGCCTCCGAGCTGTTCTCCGAAAGGATTCTGCAAGGCGAGGTTTTGCACTTTCCATCGGCGTGCCGGATGCCGGTGTTGTCATAGCCGTGAACAAGTTCGTGTCCCACAATATGACCCAGTCCACCGTAGTTTACTGCCTGGGGGAAATTCACGTCAAATGCTGGCCAAAGTATGATACCTAAAAAAATGCGGTAAATTATTATCGTATAAATTATTTGTTTTTTTTTGGTTACCCAAATGTACGCTTATTGTGTTATCTAGTTGACTGTAATGCGCGTTGATTTTGAAATTGTTGTAAACGGCACTATTCATAGTAGGCGCGCCTCCGACATCAATTTCAGTAAGCGCACTGGCTTCCATGAGCATCACATAAACATCAAAGAAGTCATCCTGCGATACGTTGAGAACACCTTGATAATAGGTGTTGAATTCGTCTAGTATTATTGTTTTGTTGTCAAAATCGTACCAAGCCGGCCAGCCACTCTCGAGCTTGAGCTTATTTTCTAAAATTGTAAAAATAGTTTTTTATGTTTCCAAAAACCTACTTTTTTGGATAATTTCCTGGCGAGACTCTTCATCAACCCAGTCCAACTTGACAACTGTGTCAGTAAAAGCGTTGACCAATCTGTCGACAAAAGGAGCGATGCTGGCATTCGCTTTCACTCGATCCGACCTGCTAGCCACGTACATGAAATTCGTAGCTATGGGCATAAAAGTTGACATAACTGTTGCGCAGTGTAGAGAGGCGATTGTAGAATTAAAAGGATGCGGCGGAGGTGCAAGGAAGTCATCTTCAAACTTTTCAAGCAATTTCAATCCCAGGTAATTCATGACTATGACCTGAGGATTTTTCATGTTGGTCAAGACGGTATTTAGAGTTGAGAAGTACAAATAATGAGCGACAACTACAGGTGTTGATGTATTGGTGGAAAGACGAGGCGTCGAGAAAAAGCCTTCCAAATCGATGTATGGGTGAACAGCAGCAAAGAGTGAAAAATTAACGTATTTTGTTGCTGTGTCATCTTGGTAATCTTTTACATCGTCTTTTGTACCAGATCCCATAGTTAGTGCCGTTTCAAAATCAATGATGTCGTCAACAACTTTTTGGATTTCGGCCTGGCTGAAAACCTCGTTGAGTCCGGTGGCATTTAAAAATTTCCCAATGAGATTCAATCGCTTGTTGCGCAATGCGATAAGGGGTTCAAGGGATGCAGTTTGGGGCAGTAGCACTTCTTTCTGCAGTGAGATCTAAAATTTGTCTTTGGATGGAATACATCAGCGGTTAAAAATTTTGATTTGAAAAAGTGTATCGTTTTTTTTTCTTGTTTGCCGCACACTTTTTGTTAACTAACCTGATCAATTTGCACAACGTCGTTTGTCTTTTTTGCCGTAAACAGTCCGTCAATGCCGTATTTGGCTTTCCACTGACCCATGAGTGTAAAAACATAACGCGAGGTTAGATACCCTTCATTCTTGGCAACGGGAAAAAGTCCTAAATCTTGTCTTAAGATATCCAGAATCCGAGCTGCAGCAGTCTTCGAAGGATTTTTTTGGTTGCGAAGGCATGAATTGTAGCCATGCTTAAAAATGCGCTCTGTGAGTGAAGAAGCGTCGTTGACGGTATCCAAGTGATCCAAAATTTTTTTGTACGCCCAAGATGTATTTTGAGCTAATCCCATTTCGCCAGGAGCACAGACGTAGTCGTAAAAATTGTCGCAGGGATCTACCTTTTCGTTGAGGCCTTCGAAGAGCACATGCGCGGCATCTGCGTAGCCCTTTTTGTTGTAAGCAGGTTTCTTTTTATCAATTTTGCCGGAGATAGCCGGAATCACAGAGGCGAGGATAACAAGTTGTAGAAGATGAGACATAGCTGAGAGTGATACAAGAAATCTGAAAATTTCTCTTAAGTAACACTATTTGAAGTGTCTGCCTGCCACGTAAATTTCGTGGCGTGCTTTTATGGGTGATAACGCTTATAATTAAACACGCAGGCAATCAAAAAAGCCAGAAAACCATTGATTGTAATGGGGTTTTATACTACACGACCACACTTACGCTGTAACGATATGCCTGATTCCAGCGCGGCAACGGCAGCGGGAAAACGTTCTCACCTCCGCGTTAATTGCTGTTCCATCGAGGCTTCTATGGCTCGCGATACTGTAGCCAAGACGACGTGTTTGTTTCTATGAGACTGGCTACTGTTTAATTTGAGAATCGAGCAGATTAAATTTTAACAAATTAAAATAGTATTTACTGATCAAAAAAATAAAAAATAATGACTATTCGGTTTAAAACATTTGGACACCTGCGTCCGATATCTTTCATTTATCGTCTCCGATACATGTAATATGTTTTTTGTATGTCCATTACATCTTGTCCTGTAAACGCTTTTCTTTTACGGCTGGGATTGTTTTGGTTTTTTTGAATTTTCAAACGATCAACAACGTCAACAACAACATGTTAGCCGGTCATAAGCATTGCTCTTTTCCAGGCATCTTGTATAACACTTTTCAATGTCATTTGATTGAGTTACTATATTCATTTATTTATTACAGATGCCAAACGAAATTCTGAAAATATGCAGTTAGTCAACCATCGTATGGCGTCCTGACGTTATTTTCAGTATTTAAGTAGTAGTTGTACAACGGATAAGGCGGTGAATTAGGACCGTAGAGAGCAGTCCCGCTCGCGCTCGCAGACGGAGCAGGTTGCGGGGGTCGGGGCGGCGGTAACGGTGGTTGTGGTGACGCATGCGCATGCGCCGGGGGTAGGGGTGGGGGAGGCATCGGTGGAGGTGTTGACGGGTGCATTGGTGGAGCCGACGGCTTCGTCGGTGATACCGGAATTGTGTAAGCAGCGATGCCGATGCCGTGTTTGGGTCTCATTTTGATGTGGTGTCTCAGTTGTCGGAAAATGAAGAATGCTATTGTCAGGAAAGCTGCTAGGCTGAAAAAAATAAAAAAAACGATCGATATCACCTCAGGAAAGCAAAAAATCTAAACACTTACACGACAAAAATTGCTACAAAGAAGAATGCTCCTTTTTTCTGAACAAAGTAATCAGATTCATTTTTTGGGTCGTCGGATTCCATGATAGGTTGTGAAGGTTTTCAAACAAATTTAATAGCCAAGTTGAAAGACTGGCTGCTGGTTTGTTCGCGAACAATCACCCCGGGAAAGCGTCGTCGTCAATCGTCAACGAGAGTCACATGAAGAAGAAAAGGGGAGAAACGAGCCTCTTTTTTTTACAGCAATATAAAAAATATAATTCAAGAAAAAATTTCTGACAGCTACTAAAAAAGCAAGAAGCAAGTGTCTCAAGCTAGCTGATGTGAGAGGAAACAGGAGAGAGGGGGATGAGTCACGTCCATATATGATGAAAAAAAAACAAAACAAAAATCAAACATCAATATTTTGAAACAAAAAATACTGGCAGGGTACGTTTGGAATAAACAATCAAAAAAGCTTGACGATAATATTATTGCTTCTGAATCCACAGCACTGTGCCTTCCCCGTCTTTGGACGTAACTCGGGGTTCACCGACGCCACTTGTTACAACCTAAATTTTTTTTTTATCGTGAGGAAAAAAAGTATAGCCTACAGCAGCTTTTAAAAGTGAATCATCAGTCTGGGTGGCAGTACTCTTGTATCGAGATCGTTGATCAGCAAGTGCATGGAGTTTCTTTTTTTCACCCGCAGGCATGATGTGGTACATCATTCGCTTCTGCCAAGGCATTCGTTTCAGAATTTTTTCCAGGGCATCTTCGTTTTTCTCTGTCTCTGAAAAATTGGATATTGAAAAAATTGTCCTTTCCCTATATGTGTAATAAATGCATGTATATATAGAAAACTGTCAAACGTAGGCTAAAAAAAATGTCTAGATTCCGGCTCAGCGTCGCTACCATCAACGCACGCTCACTGCTGACGGATTTTGAAGAGGCCATTCGCAAAACGCTGACGACGTCGTTCTTTTCTCCCACACTGGCGAAGAACTTCAGGAAATGCTGTCGGATATGGCCGTCATCTGCAAGGACGTCGGACTGGAAGTCAACGTCAAGAAGACGCAGTGGATGGTACAGAAATGGCGGGATCAGCGACCTATCTCCTCCGGACTTCTCCTCAAGGACATCGAGGACGATTTCGAGCTCTCCCTCCACTTTACGCTGGGTCGATTCGCTCAACTCGGTGTTCAACAAGACGAAAACCAGACCACAGCAACGATGGGAAGAAGAAATCGCGACCAAAACGAATCGAGACATTTACACCTACGTGGACATCATTTGTGCCTCCTAACATCTGGTCTAATGATAACTAACCACTGAGTAATGGTGAAATAAATAAATAAATAAATAAAATAGAAAACAAACTTTTAGGACCAAGCTCGATATTTTCAGCAGATTCGACAACCGCTCGATTTGTATCGTTTTCCGACAGGGGAACATCTGACAATTCAATTTCTCCCGAGTCACAGGCTTCTTGTAACGCTACTTGGTATTCCTTGTCGATAGAATCTTTCATGCCCTAAATTTTTTTGTTTTCAAGATGAAGAACACCTCTACAAAATTATACCGAAGCGAGAGCCTCAATTTGACTCTGAATAATCTGAATGAGCGTAGAAACCAGCGCCAAGCCAACGAGGAGTAGAATACCAATCAGAACGATATCCTTTGTACTGCTTGGCAAAACGTCACCAAAACCAATTGTTAGAAAACTGATGAGGGTAAAGTACAAGCTGGTACCGTAATTCCAGTCTTCCTTAATTGAAAATACAAGCGCACAGAAGAGAACCCAAAGCACAGTAAGAACAAATATAAAACTAAGCGGAAATCGTAGCAGGTCATCGCTGATTACGCTTTCCGTTTCTGTCTCTGCCTTTTCAGGTCCCAGTTCCTCTAATTTTTCCTTGACTTTTGGGTTGAAGCAGGACACGGTGTGCAGAAAAGTACTCCAGACAAGCGTGCAAACTTTGGCAAAAAGACTGCCAAGTCCGATGAGTGCCAAGAGCGCGATTGGAATGCCTATAAAGGCGTAGACAATAGTAAAGAAGCGGCCAAGCCCTGTTTCTGCCGCAATGTTACCATAACCTTAAAAATACAAATTAAAAAATCTGAAAACATTATTGCAAATAAAAAAAAAGAAAAGCCATGACCGGGAATCGAACCAGGGACTCAATGTTTTGTAGTCAACGATTTGTGTTGTATCGCCACAAAAACAGTTCGGGAGATTAACAAATTTTTTTCTCGAAAAAAATAAAAAACACGGTAAACCCTAGAACATACCAATAGTTGTGTACACAGTCATCGAGTAGTAAACAGCGCCCCAGAAATGCCACTTGGTATTGTTTAGAGAAGGTTCTGGAACACCCAATTTTTCACGGTAACTGACCAAAGTTTGAACGGTATGATTGTAAGCTTCAATTGGAGTCATCGATTTAATAGTGTTAAGCCGAAATGCCGTGTTATCGAGTAGATATTTTTGCTTAGCAATTTCGGACGTAATTGTTTCAATTTCATGGGGTGCCTCGATTGCAACAAAAATAATGCCACCAACAACAGTTAGCACAATTAGAACCACCAGAGGAATGAAGCCTCGTATACTACCTCGGACAGATGTGAGAAGACGTGATATTTGTTGCGCGACTACCATTGTCGAGTGGACTGAAATTCAAATTCAAACTAAAGTAACTGAAGTAAGTAAAAAATTGTTGCATATTAATATCTGCATAAAACATTTCACACGAGTTCTAAAATGTTCACGTTTTGAAAAACATATCAATTTTTTAATAAAAAAAATTCCAAGTTTTACCTCACTTTAGTGCGTTCGTGAGGAAAGCAATAAAAAAAGCGATTTCATTTTTATGATCCGTCAAAAAAAAGGAAAGGACATTATACTGAATACTTCAAATTGAGAGTATGCTACTTTGATAGCCCAAAAGTCGATCAACAAAAAATCAGTATGACATATCATTTCATTCACCACCGAGTGAAAGCAAAAATTGAGGGGGGGGGGTGCGAAAAAGCTACATTCACCATGTGGCGCATGCGGCAAGGCGAACAAGAGTAACGACAGTTGCCTGCCTGCCCTCCCTCCCCCCTTCTCCACCTTACACCTCCGGGAATGCGCCGAGTACAGCAAGTCCCACACAGCCGGTGTATCACAACAGGCGACGAATGATCATTAAGCATCCAGGATAAAAAAAATGCTGGAAAGCACACAAAAATAAACCCACTACTAACTTAAAAGTTTAAGAGGCGATTTAATTGGTGTAATTAGAAAATTGCTTGCGTATCAAATTAGTTTAAGGGAGTGAAATTTTATTTTAAAAGTTAGATGCTTTTACGTACAAAAAATTGAAAAGAAATATTTGTCACTGACAGAAATTGACCCTGATGTGAAAGTCACCAGAGTGGACATAGTATGGGATGTCCAAGATTCAATACAGTCCTGCCAAATTTTTGGGAACGTGAAAATATTTTGTTCTCATATCAGCTGATGAAAATTTAGTTGTCGTTAAAACAATTTTTTCATACCTAGTGGATGTCAAAAAAACAAGCCATATGCAAAATAATTTTTTCCTGGAAAAAATGTCTGTTGCTCATCGCGCCCACCACCAAACTATCAGCAGTCGTTTGTTATATGACGTCAATGAATGCAGGTGGCAAATCACAGACTCCAAATCCGCTGATGGCAGTAAGTCATGTTAAATCCAAAAGTGAGTTACCGAAAAAATTGAACATCTGCGTTCATTAAAAATTACACTCATTTAGCAACTGCACCTCCCCGTGATGCTCCCCGTCTTCTGAAACGCGGCGAAGTACTGCAACACGTATTTGAAATCGAAGACTCTCTCGGTGGAGGAGGATTTGGGCAGATCTTTCGCTGCTATCATCAAACCTATCACGTACGTATGGCACTCAAAATTGAGCCACCAAAAACCGATATTCGACGATTTAAACTTGAAATGACTATTTTGTTGCTTTTGAGGGGATGGTATGTTTTAAATTTAAAAAAAATTGGTTATGGCACGAACATTATTACAGTCCGCATATACCTCTGATCTACGGTTGTGGCACCCAGCGAAGCTGTTCGTACATCGTCATGCAACTTCTCGGCCGTAATCTCAGTGACCTTCGACGACGGCAGCCAGAACGAAGACTTACCAAAAATACGGTATTTCGTGTGATACTTCAAGCTCTCATAGCCCTCAGACATCTCCATGATCACGGATATGTGCACCGAGATATCAAGCCCTCTAACCTGTGCATTGGTCTCGGACAGACTCGAAGACTCGTTCACCTCATCGACTTTGGCATGACTCGTCGATTTCGAGACGTCGATGGCGGCATTCGAAAACCCAGAAAGACGGCGCCATTTCGTGGAACGCTGAGGTACGCTTCATTAACTATGCACAATCGCAAGGAAGTCGGACCTGGCGATGACATTGTTAGTTTGTTCTACAGTATGCTTGAGCTTTCAAACTCCAAGCTACCGTGGTCTGTACTCGAAAAAGGACCCGACATTATGAAGTCCAAACAGGCATTGGATCTTGCAAAAGTGTGCGAAAATAAACCGCAACAGTTGATCAAATTTGGACAGGTCAGTGTTTGTTATTTATTTCACCATTACTCAGTGGTTAGTTATCATTAGACCAGATGTTAGGAAGCACAAAGTGTTTGTTATACAGAAATTTAAAACAGTTTATATAAAAATTGCTACGTGGACGTCATTTGTGCCTCCTAACATCTGGTCTAATGATAACTAACCACTGAGTAATGGTGAAATAATAATAAAAAATAAAAATTGAAAAAAAAGAAACGGAAAAAATTCGAACCTTCTACCTTCAGGTCACAAATGTTGGCGCCATGTCAAAGGGATTGTTTAAATTTTGATATTAAAAAAAATAGTTTTACATTAATTTTTTTTTAAACTTTTTTTAGATTTCTCTAAAATACACCTATGAAGACTCCATCGATTACGAAATGCTCGTCACTCTTTTAAAATCCGCCCTCGATCCCGGTGTGACACCTGACACCCCGTATGATTGGGAGACGTATCACGCACCACGGAGAGCATCCCTTCGCAAGACTGTCGAAAAGTCAGTTGTATGCTCCGCTGGTACAGAACCTTCCAATGCCATTCATGAACAGTCCAAACCACCTCTCATATCCCCACACTCCCGACGTCGACATCAAAAAGCTGAAATCATAGAAACAGGTCTCGAAAAAACCGATGAAAAGTCGCCGGTTAAAAATGATGCCGATGCTTCTATTCACCTCAACGATCTCCTACCTGAGATGGCCACACCTGAGTTGCAACAAGAGCTGCCCATTCCGGAGCAGATCGACGTCGAGATCAAAAATGCGTCCAAAAAATCAGTTAAAGTTGATACGACTCAGAAGAGTTCAAAAGAGCCGTTGTTGCCTCCTGGAGGTGCCAAAAGTGCAAAACGATAAATTTTCATTACGATTTTATTTTTTGATTTGGGTGTTCGTGGTGCGATTTTTTGACGCAATCTTTGTCGAGTAGTAGGTTATAACCAAGGCATAAAACCGGCCTAAAAATCAGGCCGCCGGCCGGCTTGCGGCCGGCCTAAATTTTCAGGCCGAAGCCGGCCGGCCGCGGCCGCGGCTTATTTTTAAAAAAAAATTTTCGTGCTTTATTTTAGGATTATTTTCGTAAAATTTTACCAAATTTAGAAAAAAAATTTTTTTGGAAACAACCTAATATTATGGAAAAATGCACAATAGTAGTAAAAAGTGAAAAAAAAAGACGAATGAAGCACAAAAACGTCAGAAAATTGTACTTTTTTCGAAAAAAATCAACTTTCGAATATTTTTCCGGCTTTTTCGGCCGGCCTTGAATCGAAAAGCCGGCCCGCAGCCGGCCGCGGCCGGCCGGCCGTGCCGGCTTTTGCGGCCGGCCGGCCGGATTTTATGCCTTGGTTATAACCCCATTATTGACCAAAAAAGACGGATTCTTTTGCGTGTTGCTGATCCATCTGGTTTTCTTTTCTCGCTCCCTCAATCCTCGGTTAATCTCATTATCCCTTCTCTCCTTTTTCTGCACGAGGGATAATACTTTTTTGCACTTGGGTAATGAGCAAAACGAACAACGTGTCGTCAGTCAGTCATCATGTTTCTTCGTCAGAGAGGAAGCAAGAAAAAAGAAAAAAAAGCCGGTGTCGATTCGATGGCAGCGGTCGTTATCGTCTGGACTCATCACATTTTTGTGCAATAAATTGACGCGCCTCACGGATACTCATCGTTTGCAAAAATGTATACGCGCATGTTTCATGCCAGTTTAGTTTGAAACTTGTGCAGACACTGACGCCTGCCAGTTACTGCCAGCCTGAGGACTGACCAGTTGTGAGGACTCTGCGCGCGGACAAAAAGGTGTTTTGGATAATTAGTGACGGATTTTCGCTTTGTTATCCCTTTATCCTGCTTCGAGGTAACAAAAAGCTTGCCGCCGATAATTTTTACAGCATAGCCAAACGAGTATCTTCTGGACCGATGAATCAGTTGGAAAGAGTGCATGAGATGAAACAATGGGCATACGATCTATTTAGCGAGCTGATATGTGACGCACACCACCTGGTTATCGAACCATGAAAAAACAAATCATGGACATATGGTAACATTTAGGCATTCTGATTGCAATTCGCTTGTTATTACTTGACGAGCTTTGATGTTTAGCAAGCACCGAAACTGGACAGCAAAAAAAATGATTGGAATTTTTCAAGGTCAAAATGACAGCTGCTTTTACGATTTCGCACTTTTATCGTAAACTTATGACCACCCACCTTGCTTTTTTTTGATATAAAAAATGTAAAACGACCACTCAAGTTGTTGCAAAAACTTATTTTAAAAAACCCAAGTTTGGAACTTTACAATTTCCACAACATCATTTTGTGGAGTCATGGAAAAACATCAAATTCAAAAAAAACATACGGAAAACGTAATTTTTTTTTAAAGTTGTTTCAATTTTAGTTTTTTTGATTGTGTACGCATTGTTTTTTTCATTTCGCGCAAATATGTTTTTTTCATCCTCTTTGTACAATTAAACAGGCAATAAAACATTTCTTTGACATTTTTTCGTTGTAAGACACAAAACTGCAACGTTTTTCAGAAATTGCAGTGAAAAAACAAAAAATATATAATTTCTGTGATCGAACAATTTCTTTTCTTATTTTGTTTCCCTGGATGCCAAAAAAACCATTGATCAGAAGTCACAATCCGTCACTCATTTCACTTATCCAGGAAAACAAACGGTCACAAAACGCAGGTCTGCCTGCAGGATACATCCCAAAACAGTTATAATAACCCATCACCGGGGTAAATATGTATATCTACTCTGTTTCTCATGAACAGCTCCCCATACGTGCATATGTATTTCCTTGAGTTTTGCAAAAGAGGAAAGAAAAAAGTCAGTCTCCCAACGCCTAAAATCCGCTAATCTTGTTGATCTCACCCAATACATGCAACGTCGCTCGTATATCCCTCATTTTTTGTGCCCTGAAAAAGCCTCCCTTTTTGCAAGATAAACAAAAAAAATGATATCTTGCACCCATTTTTTTCATTCTTCGATGTCTATTTTTGGGGCGCCAGAAAAAAACGTGCTTGATTAATTAATCGATCGTATCTCGGCAAAGAATGCCGACTATAGCAACTTGTTTTTTTAGCACAAATATTTCAATAATTCTGTTTCGCGATTATTGACTTCCTGAGAAAAAAACATGAAAAATGGTTTTTCCGTATTTTATTGACTGTTCACTTGCACAGATTTTTTTTTTGAAAAAACAAATGTGCTTGTTAATGTACATCATTAACTGTTTCCTACTTTTCTGTTTCATCGTTCCATAAAAATAAAGAGTCTCTTCAATGGTTTTTTGTGCGTATTGTTTCACCGCGTCAGGCAGTTCTTAAAAAAAGCCCACACCGGATGATTGGTCCCTTTGAAGTGTAACGCTACCACATAAAAGTCACATTTAAAATCCATTGATCTGTGACAAATTAATGACTGTGATGAATCACACTCACAGAGATCATCGCTGGGGATCGTCACAAAACTGCAATAAACATAAATAATAAATGCATGCAATACAAAAGCAAAGCGACCACCCTGTAAGTATGAAAAAAACTGAAGAATTTATTTTTACAAAGTAAAACGCTTCATTTTTTGATTCAGACCAAATGTGTACTGTTTTCGAATTTTTGAAATTTTCTTAAAGAAAGAAAAAATGCAACAAATTTTTTGGGCATCCGGATTTCTAAAATCCCCCGAAGGCTTTGACCAGATGGCAGACATTTTTTCGTCGGGTTTTTTTAGACAGACACCTACAATTGAAGTAAGATAAGAGAGGTTGTAATTCGTCAAGCACGGTTTTTTGTGAAACAGGAAAATTGATAATTGATGGGTTCGGAATTTCAAATGTTGCGATTAGCACTTGGATCATCGTCCCAAATTAAATTGAAATTAAAATGGCAGTTTTGTGGATTACTGACGTTCAATAGTGACTGAAGTTACCAAATATCAAATGCATAACAAAAAAAATTTGCAAGACGAAACAATAATTATAAGTTGGAGATACCATTTGAACTGCAACAGACACAATGTAATATCTCTGGTCTTCGTGCAATCTCTTTTTTGATCACTGTTGAATATAAAAAATATTGCATAAAATGTTTTTGTGGCAGGCAACATGTCAGTTTCCGCATGTTGCCAGCAACGTGTTGTTTGTCCCAAATTATTTTTAAAGTAAAACAAAAATGTTGTAATCACCTGTTTTTGCAAATCTTTTTAGTCCCAAATTGCAAACTTTTTTTTTTGTTTTCAACACCTTTGAAATCCTCCCTGAGGCAATTTCAGAGTCAGCGTCGAAAAACTGTCAATCACCACGCTGTGATTTGTCAAATCCAACAAATTTTTGTTCATCAGGACAAAAATATGTAATAATCCTGTTCTGTACATCATATTAGGCATGTTTTTGATTTATCGCATCTCAAGCGTGCAAAGAGGACATCTGGTCATCATCGGCTTATACGATAACGATCGGTGTTTTCTGCCTGAAGAAAAAGGGGGACCAAGAAGGGGAGCTCCGATTGGAGGTGACAAGTAGTCCTCTTATGTTTGGAGAAGATCGGTACACTACGCGAAAAAATCCCGACACGAAGCGCGTGCGCATTTTTGCGCGTTTTTTTGAAAGTGATGTCTATTTGGCGTCATTTTTCGGGTATTCATAATTTTTTTCTTAGTTTTGCCATTCACCACTCTTAACAACCACAGACCGACAATTCAAATGCACTTTTGACCTAATTGATAACTCATCATAGCGCTCCGCTACAACGCAGCGAAAATGCTATTGCATGAAAAAACCGTTGTGCCGTTCTCAAAACTGGGATCGTTATTCCGTATTTTGGCAGTCTACGCACCTTCTACACACTCATTGATTAAGTTGGAGCCCATGGTGGTGCCATTTGTATCGATCACTTTTGTGATATAACGGTTTACAATTTGACCCTTTTGACGTGTGTCGTCGGGACCACCTGAGTACAGCGATATTGCCCCAAATGTGTTTTATCGTACTCATTTGGCCCCGCAGGGCTCAAAAAACAAAAAAAAGTATGTGGCAATAGTGATATTGAAGTTCTCGTCGACGTACTCCTTTTGCTTCATAAAAACCTAGGGTAACACTATGCACGCGTGCGCGCAGAGTGTTCCTTGTTCTACCATAGGGTATTCTTGCCTTTGGGCATCATTGATTAGTGATATATGGCTACTTTTTTTGTTTTTTGAGCCCTGCGGGGCCAAATGAGTACGATAAAACACATTTGGGGCAATATCGCTGTACTCAGGTGGTCCCGACGACACACGTCAAAAGGGTCAAATTGTAAACCGTTATATCACAAAAGTGATCGATACAAATGGCACCACCATGGGCTCCAACTTAATCAATGAGTGTGTAGAAGGTGCGTAGACTGCCAAAATACGGAATAACGATCCCAGTTTTGAGAACGGCACAACGGTTTTTTCATGCAATAGCATTTTCGCTGCGTTGTAGCGGAGCGCTATGATGAGTTATCAATTAGGTCAAAAGTGCATTTGAATTGTCGGTCTGTGGTTGTTAAGAGTGGTGAATGGCAAAACTAAGAAAAAATTATGAATACCCGAAAAATGACGCCAAATAGACATCACTTTCAAAAAAAAACGCAAAAATGCGCACGCGCTTCGTGTCGGGATTTTTTCGCGTAGTGTCGGTATCAGTGCGCCGGCTTTCATCCCACAGGCACCGCTATCCCGTCCTTTTGCGTGAAGCATTCTTTCTTCTTTTCTTTTTTTTGTAACATTCTTGCTTTGCAAGAGGCGCGGTCTGCGCACACACACACGCTGCGTGGAAAAAAGTTCCCGCAAGCTATCGTAAATTCCCTGGGGGTAGGCGTGGTCCACATGGGTGTTGGCTTGTTGGGGTGAGGATATATACGATCCGACACCTTGCTGACTGACCACTTCCACTTGCATTTCGCTGCCAGTCTTGTGCCTACCGGTCGGTGGCTTGCCAATCATTTTGTTAACTGTTTTAATGCTACCATTCGGTTTAACAAAAAACAACTTTTTTCTGTCAAAAAATTTTTCATAAGCGTTTTTTTTGAAGCTTTGTTTATATTTTTAATCATCGTAATATATTTTTCGATACGTCAAAAAATTTTTTGATAAAAATTAATTTGCCAGTTACAAATCAAAATTTTTTTACATGTCAAAAAATACGAACATTTTTTACTGACCAGTCTGTGTTCTCTTTAAATCAAGATAAGCAGTCCTGGAATGTGCGAAGTAAAGGGAAGAGGATAGCTATCAATTGGCGCCGTCGGCTGCCAGCTTTTTTTTCATCCCCTCTTTCTTCCTGATTTTCATCAATACCACCCCATTATCCTACCTCCGCTCCCCTGCTCCGCCCTCCCTAATCCCCTGACAAGCAACCTCATTGTGTCAACACTACTTATTTACCAGTGATTACTGTCGAGATGTATGTATTTTTTCGTTTCTCTTCCAGGACAGAAAAAAAAGAAAGATACCTTGAGTTTCTTTCTGGAAGAGAAAAAGAAAGGATAATAGCCTGCCTGTCTGTCAGTGAGTTGACGTGAGGTCGGACTTCCATCCCGCTGGTTTGTCTGAGAAGAACTAACCAGAAGGCAAGTCGTACATAAACTAAGTGACCACCGACCGACCGGACCGGCCCGAACCATTCGATTGAATTTATGGGTTTCAGTCGATTGGTGTGACGATTTTTAACAATTAAGCCATTACTTACCTTTTTATTGAAATTTAATCATGTGGACCGTGAAAAAGTTTTTGTCGCGAACTGGATTCGAACCGGGGCCATACTCATACAGTAATCCTTTTTTCAGAGACCATGGGTAGCACTGAGAAGGCACAATTCATGGCGTCTCTCGGTGAATTCACCGAGAAGGACCTCCAGCACTTCCGGCGATTCGCCTTCATCGCGGTGGCCATGTCAACGGTTACAATGCTGACGTGTATTGTCATCATGCCCCTCAGCTATCAGTACATCCAGCGGATTCAATCCAGCATGACGTCTGACGTCGAGTTCTGCAGATCCAGAAATCGCGATCTCTGGTCGGAGGTTGTCACCGTTCAGCTCGGCAAAGGACAGTTTGACCGCGCAGAACGCTTCCGTCGTGAAGCGGCCAACAACAGCAACGGTCGCTGGCTCTTTGGCCACTTTGTCCAGACCCATGAGTCTCGAGAGTGAGTTGGACAAACGAGGGACCCCTACAGTAAGATGACCATTTTAGAGCTGCCCTCCAAGCCCAGTCCAACTACGCTGTCAAGGGCGACGTCCGTCGTCAGGACCCCTATGCCGCTGGCCGCGCAGCTTCCGCCGACTCCGGATACGATACCGGATCTTCGGCTGATACAGGCACAACTCCCGCAAGCTCCTACGCCGGTGCTGCCTCAGCTGCTGGCTCATCCGTCCCCGCCGACACCAGAAACTGCCGCGTCGGACCCGCCGGTCCTCCCGGTGACTCCGGTACTCCCGGCCAGCCCGGTGCCGACGGCAAGCCCGGTGAAGACGGTGCTCCCGGCCAGGACGCTCCCCCGCTCAAGGAAATCCTCAGCCAGCCCTGCGTCCGCGAATGCCCCCAGGGCGCTCCCGGTCCCCCAGGCCCTCCCGGAGACAAGGGTTCTCGCGGATACCCCGGCGAAGCTGGATCCCCCGGATCTGCTGGAAAGCCCGGAGCCAAGGGCCCCGTCGGCAATGTCGGTCCTCAGGGCCCCGTCGGTCCTCCTGGCCGTCAAGGAGAAAACGGACCTCCTGGCAAGCACGTTCCCGGCATTGCTCCCCCCGGACCTCCTGGCCGCACCGGCGAAATGGGCCCCCCTGGACCTCCCGGCGAAGCAGGTGCCAAGGGCAACCCTGGCATTCCCGGTCCCCCTGGCGAGCCCGGAGACATCGGAAACTCCGGTCCCTTCGGCAAGCCCGGTGCTCCCGGCCCTGTCGGTCCTCCTGGTCCTCTTGGAGACAAGGGTGCTTGCAACTGCAACCGTAAGTCATATCGTATCCCCCTACAGTATCCCAAAAATAAAATGTCATCAATTTCAGCCCCTCGAACTCCCCCGGGTTACTAAGCCACGTCATCACCGCCATTCTGTTTTCTGGCATCGCGACGATTCCTTCTTCAGTCAAAAGAAGGTTCACCTACTTTTCTGTTATACCTGGATTAACGATGTTATACCAAAAACCAAGTCTGCAATACTATTAACCACAAAAAAATTTATCAAGGGCCTTTTGTATCTTCACTTCCGCATTTCTGACCATGACTCCTCAAAATACAGTTTTCCACGTTTTCACCCGAAAACCGATCATTAATCGCTGTTCGATAAAGTTATCAAACAACCGTCTGCCACACAGTTGTGCCTGTACAATAAGTCACTTTCCCCTGCAGTATGCCTAAACGTGTGTTTTTGATGACTGTTTTTGGTGAAAATGAATAAACATTCTTTTGTCAACTAAATATTCAGCTCGTTAATGGAAAAAAAGGGTGTTGTCTGACATACATATCGTATACCAAAAAAACAACCAATATTCGAAAAACAAAAGTTTGAAACATTTTTGTTGCAAAAGTATGCAAGGCGCGCAAGGCTTCGAAATTTTGGAGATCATCGGGTTCCGGGATTTCATTCCGGGTGATTACAATATTTATTGCTAACATAAATGTCAAAAAAAAGTATTTTTAACAACATTAAAAAAATACTAATTTAAGTAAAAAAACTTAAAATATTTACTTACAAAATAAATTTAAAAAAATTTCATATATTGAATAAAAAATTTGTATCCATGAAAAATTGTCTATTTTTTTCATAATCATGTAAAAAATAAAACAATTACAACCAGCTTGAGCAAATCATTTCAATCAAACGACAACGGTTTTTTAATCACACGCAAAAATCCACAAACTTCACAGACAATGAAAAAAGTTAAAAAAAACCAAACACATCACAGAATCAAAGAACACGTAAGAGCTGCGACTCGCGGGTTCTCAAATTGAAAATCACAGCCGTCTTGGTGTCAGCAAAAGTCGGCAAGCTGATGAGATGAACTTTTTGACCATTTTGTGCCGTAATAGTTTCGCTCGCGTATGTCGGCTGATTTCCGACGAAGAAGACATCCGGCAGCTCGTCAAGGGCAAAGATGTCCCGCTTATCCGTCCCCGAGAACGGGAAGCAGTCCAGGTGGTCAGGTGCCGACGGAGCGAGGTGTCCGAGCTCGATGATCTGCTTCATGATGTCGAGCGGCGACCGGCCAGGAACAGTCAGTCGGCGAATCGAGTTCACGTTGGCACCCGAAGTTCCCAGAAAATGGAGACCCTTGATGGCAAAGGAGTAGGGATTGGTGACGGAGTGCAGCTGACGAGAGGGCTTACGGTAGATGCCGTAGCCCGCAGGCTGGGTGTTTTCCTTGTTGATCCTCACCGGGCCTCCGCCGACCTTTTCCCACTTCTTGCCTGCCCTCGGAGCGTCCAGAAGAGTGTCAGGAATGTCGTAGAGATTGGGGTCGTTTTGGGAGACGATAAAGGGCTCGAAGATGCCGCGGGGCATGGGCTGCTGGGGCCACATGAGAGAGGCTGGATCCAAGTCACCGGGCATGATGTCGACGTCAAAACGCTTCTATAAAGCGATTAAAAAAAACATGGCAAAAACGCAACACAAAATAAAAATAACGAAACTTGAAAATTCTACCGTAAATTTGAACAACTGAGCAAATAAAAATTGTTCAGTTTTGAAAAAAAAATCGTAAAGGGAAAATAAAATTTTTTTAATGGGTACATAAAGTAATGTTTTAGGACGATTTTAATGTTATCCGCAGAATCGAAACTTTCAAAAATAACATAATAAGTCTAACTTGTGACGCACACAAAGTAACATTTTAGTACGATTTGGATGTTCGCACTGACGTAACGTAACATTTTATGCAATTTTTTTGTTATTCAGCGTATGTGAAGTAACATTTTTTTCAGTAAAATAATATTTTTTGTTACGTTCACAAAATTTTCTGAGCTTGTTTCTTCCCCAAAATAAAAACTCACAAACAAATTAAAAACGCGATTGCCAAGTTGATCAATAATCTGGACAGCCGGGTCAATGTGTCGGCCAAGTGGCATGGGGTCGTTGATATTGGTCTTCTAAAAAATTTTAACAAAAATTATACACAAAAATTTTTTGTATGTACTCACGTTGCATTCTTCGCATTCACAGAACGTCACAGCGGTGTCACCGGCAAAGACGACACGAGCCAGGTTCCCGGCATATGGCTTGTCAAGCTGAAAAAAAAATTTATATACAAAAAATTATTTTTAAAAAACGTACCATTTTGTTGGAAATAGAAATAAGTAGTCGAGATCGTTCCACAAAGGTCAGGTGATCAGCCCGAAGGCCGGAGAGGAAAAGAACGTAGCTGAAACAGTATTTTTAATAAAAACTGCGACTTCGCGCTATCAAGCGTAAAAACGTGGAATCCAGTCGGTCTGGCCGAGTGGTCTAAGGCGCGTGGTTCAGGTCCACGTCCACTTCTGTGGGCGCAGGTTCGAATCCTGCGGCCGACATCTAACCTTTTGCAAAATTCAGGTAAAATTTAAAAAAAACAAAGCGAAACCAATACTTTAGGTCAAAGAATTTTTTTTAATAAAAATTTGTTCAAAAAATAAACAAAAACTCACCAATCAGCATCCAAAACCACCTCAGGTCTGGGTGGAGGCATGGCTGGGTAGATGATCTGCTCGACGTCGAATGTGTAGTCAGCCTGCTTGACGCCGACGATGCCAAGGGCCATGCCGGTCGTGAAGACGCCAATATCAATCTTGTTGAGACGAGTGATTTGTTTGTGCTCGTCTTCGAGCTCGACAAAATCCTTGTCCGAAGCCAGGGATTCGAGCTGAATTCTGTTGACTCCAACTGCAATCTCCTGGTCTTCTTCTTCGGCATCGAGGCCTTGGAGTACCGATTCCCGGTTTGCCATGCGTTTCACGGTGATGCCGAGGACCAGGACGCGTTGACCAATCGGGGCGTCAGAGGCTGTGGTGTGCTCGATGTCTTCGTCTGAAAAAAATATAATATAACAGATCGAAAGCAAAAAAAAATAAATAAAGGGCATGAAATATGCTACTTGGCATGAGATCCAATATTTTCAGGTTAGGATAAAATAAAAACGCTTATTTAACGTTACTTCACACCTCACACGCTAATTTCCCCAAATTTTCCCGAAAACTCACCAATTTGAGCCGCAGCGCTCTTGATGATGCGGTCCCGCATGTATTCGAGTCTCGTGGCATAGACGTGAAAGTACTGACGCTCGTAGAAAGGCAAGGGATCATCCTTGGTCTTCTTCGGATCGTAGACGTATCGCTCACCGGTGAACTCGTAGTCGAAGGGATGCACATCCTGAGCACCCTGTCTGCGTCCCTGTTGCCGAGTTGCAGGAGCGTTGTCGTTGAAAGTCTCATCCGCTGCGATCTCGGCGAGAAGGGCATCTTCGTTCATCGAAACATCTCCGCTCATCGTGGAACTGAAGGAGCCGGAAACTCAAAGAGGAACTCAACTCGGTGTTTTTCAAAAAAGTGCACAACAACTTCGCGCGTGTTTGCTGGGGACACGACGCCAAAAAAGTTGTTTTTTTATTTCCTCGGCAAAGCTTTTTTTGCGTTTCTTATTTTTTTGCAAACTAAAGTATTTATTTTTTATTGTTTGTTTTTGATACAAAATGAAATTTTCACCTCTGTTGACACAGACATCCGCGCCACGTCACCTGTTGGACGGTCAGCCAGCGCACTGGCGATCGGAGTGCACCTGCATGCATGGATGGACGGTGCATTTGTTCACCTGGGGGCATGAGTAAACGCCGATGACCAACCATCCCAACGATGATGATGATACACTTTTCTGGGAGGGGGCTAAAAAGGGACAGTCTGGGGTTGATACAGGACAGGTAAATAGCTTCACCTCATTTGCTTGGTCAAGCGCTGTTCACCATGTTCACCGCTCACCTATTTTCATATCTACTGCTAGCAGCTACCGTAATCCTTTCATCTTCTGCTAGGGCCCCAATTGGAGGGAACTGTGTCTTCGACAAGGATTGCTTCACCGGAGGATTCTGCTTCCAGGGCATCTGTCGTCGGGCAGTTTGCTCGATCAACAATGACTGTGCCCCGGGGGAAGTTTGTGGCCGGGGCAAAGTGGATAACGCCATCAGGCATGGATGCTTCCCGATTGACCCTGCCAGGGCTAAGAAAATGGACCTCTGTCCGGGCGGAGGAAAGGCTATCCAGCAGAAGAAAGGCGTCTGGGAGACCTGCGATCTCAAAAAAACATGTTCCGGGATTGGGATCTGTAATCCCATTTTGGGGATTTGTTGCACTAGTGAGTTTTTTTTGTAAAATTAAATTTAACTAAAAATTTAGAATAATTAATTTAACAAATTATTTTTTAAGTATAGCTATAAAATGAAAAAAAAATATTTTTTTATTTTACTTTTGTAAAAAAACTTTTTTTTTCGAACTTCGCACCTGCGTCATGCCAAAAGCGCCCCTGGTAGATTTCAAAAGCCGTAAACCGGTCATCTGTCAGTTCCGAGGCTCCCCCAAGATGCAGTGCCCCTCAGGTGGAACCTGTGAAGGTGAATCAGGTTTTTGCTGCGCTGATGTCCGTTCCACATCTTCTTCATCTTCGTCATCGTCATCGTCATCATCATCTTCGTCATCATCCGCGTCCATAAACTCCAAGGCCGTCCTGGGTCATCGCTGCAGTCCCCAGCTAGGCTGCTCAACGACCGGCTCTTCCTGCGTCTGTCCCACCGGGCGATCCGACCTGTGCACCTGTGAATGCTCAAAGGAAATGGGTTATACAAAGTCGACAAACGGAAAATCATGTACTCGATCGCGCCGTCGCCTCAAGGAAAAGTGCAAGTCGGACATGGACTGCCAAGCAGCTTTTTCGGAGTGCACGTCCGGCGGGTGCCGTTGCAAGGCAGGCTTCGCGAGGGACGGCAACGGCGGATGCAAGCCCGTCGCCCATCGATGCGTCAACCACGCAGAGCCGCTTCAGTTCGACGACGGAGTAGTCCAGTGCATGGTTGCCCGCTCCGCAGCATCGGCGCAGCAGGACGAACCCCTCGCCACAGGTGCCACGGTTTTAGAAGACCCCTCGCTTCCGACTCCTCCGGCGTGGGTTAACAACACGTCAGAAGGAACAACGGAGGCCCCAGTTTCATCGACGACGTTGGCGGCACTTGCTTTGGCAAAAAACAAAACCTTTAGCAAATTTTTGAATTCCAAGAAATGTCCATCGTCGTACTATTGTGTGCCGTATTTTGACGTTCCTGGTCAACATGGGTATTATCAGGTAAAAAAAACTGAAATTCGCATTATTCCGGAATTGTTACAAAAAACGTAGACTTGACATTTTCATGAAAAACATCCAAAACGCACTTTAAAATATTACTTTATGTGCGCTGAACAACACAAGTTTGACACCACTTTTCAAGTTACAATTTCCGCAAATAACATAAAAACTGTTTTACAAAAATTTTACTTTTAACATGTATTTACCGTATCTGGTTTACTGTATTTTTTTCTTGTTATTTCAAATGCGATAAAAAATATAACAGATGAAAAATTATAAAAAAAATATTTTCATTAAATTTATTTTTT
This sequence comes from Turbatrix aceti, assembly GCA_963969345.1. NCBI lineage: Eukaryota > Metazoa > Nematoda > Chromadorea > Rhabditida > Panagrolaimidae > Turbatrix > Turbatrix aceti. The sequence goes on from OZ017768.1 coordinate 10,542,008, forward strand.
TAATCAAAGGTGTCTTTTTTGTTTTTTTACAAAACCGAAGCATTTTCAGGGATTCTGCTGCCCTCTTCCCGCCCCTGAAGTCCCGGTATGCCCGGTCGGCATCGCTCACGAATCCTCGTCCGCACCCCACTTTGGTTGTGCCCGTTGTCCTGCCGACCACTACTGTCACCAAGACCGTATCTCATCCCGTCTCGATATCTGCTGTCCGAAGCCGTGCATTTCCCCGGACGACGTCCACGTCGATGGCCAGTGCTATCCCCTGGCCTACCACGGAGATTCCTGCTTCGTGAAACAGCAATGCGTCCTTGCATCACGGAATCCATTTGGCAGGAGCAGGGGTGGTTTCGTGGAGGACGAAGAAGTCGCTGATTCCCTGGATTGCATTGATGGGATTTGCAGTTGCCCGAGGGGATTTCTGCTGGACGACGGCGTTTGCAAGAGTATGATTTTTTTCCAGGGGGAAAAATTTTTTTTTTCGTTTCAGGACTCGAGTGCCGTGTTGGTCTGCGTGGTGAGCCTTCAGTCAATAATCAGGGTGCAATCACTCGATGCCGTCGCAGCGCAGACTGTAGCCAGGGATACATTTGTGATCCAACGAACCGGGTTTGCTGCAAGGGAATTAACGGTTCTGTCCACTAACAAAAAAAATTCATTTACAGTACCCCTTTTTTCAGGCTGTCCCCCAAGACTCGTCGAAACAGGAGACTCCTGCAAAACCGGCAAGTGCCCGACGCCCGGCGACGTCTGTGTTCAGAACACAAAATCACGCGTCTGTTGCCGCGAAGAACCATAAACCCCAAAAAACTTTTCAAAAAATGTTTTCTGTATTTATTGATAAACGATCTATTTTTTTAACAACAAAAAACACAACAATTCATTCAAACTAGAAATTTTTACACAATCGATCAGTTTTCTTTCACCGCCACAGACGAGTCCTTCCATTCATCGGTGTTGATATCGTAATCGACAAATTGTTTCTCCAACATCCAAAACTTTCCAAATGCACCGATGTCAACGACGTTTTTGAAAACTTCGTTCCACGGCCAGTCGCGGAGGTTTGAATCCTGCGCGAGGTAGAGATCGGCCTGGAAACGATACAAATAATAAATATTGGCTTGAAACGTACTTGAAAAAAAAATATATATTTGAGGGTAACAAAATAACAAAAAAAGTATTTTTTCCCCCTAACCACCATTTTTTACGATTTCTGATTTAAATAAAAACTCACCCGTCGATCATACTTCCTCCTGATAATGAGTGAAAACAAGATACAGTTGTAGAAATCCTGTCTCCGATTGACGACCATCGACGTGCGATCAACGAGTGTTGCATCGGCTCTCGGCGAGTGAACCATGTTCGGAACAGTGCCCATCTGAACTCGCCATTCGGCAAGTCGTTCGAGGTAATTTTCTTCGCTGGGATTCATCGCAATGGCCGTGATTGCACCCGCAAGAGCCGAAATGGAAGCCAGCGCTTTGAGAGGCTGCTTTGGGATTTCCTCGATCGTTTCGACGAAGACAATGGAATAGTCTTCGGAGAGGCGGTTGAAGTAGTCCCCGATGCTCTTCGTCGTCCGACGGAAGAAGCCTTGCTTCACGGCCGTCGTCGCTACCGTAGCTGCAGCTGTCGTCGCAGGAGTGGTCATTGAGTGGCCTGAAAACAATAAAACTATCGTACAACACACTTTTTCCCCCAAAAGTTCAAATTCAAGTAAACGGACAAAAACCGCGGAAAAAATCGTGGTCACGTTCAAAGTATAACTGATTTATTAATTTTAATACGCGACAAAAAAGTTAGAAAATAAATACGGTTCCGATACCAAAAATCACTCCTTCTTGTGATGCTCGTTGTTCCAGTAGAGCAGGAACTGGGCAAAGATGATGCCGTTGAAAAGAGTTCCGACGAGGAATGAAGCGAGGACCAGGGGATCGTTGGCTTCGGTGATGGTCGTAAAGACACGAGCGAGACAGCCGCCAAATTGAAGGGCAACTGTCAGAAAAGCGAGTTGACCCGTGGATGATGCTTTGTAGTTAGCGGTTATTTGGAGGCCCTGGAAGTTTGGGAAATTGAAATAAGGTAAAAAAACTGACGAAAAAACGGTGAATTTTGTGCAAAAATTAGGAAACAAAAAAGTTCATTGGCAAAAAAGTAACGTAAAATGCAAGCTAAAATGTTACTTTATGTGCGCTGGATAACGTTCAAAAATCGTTATAATATTACTTTAGGTGCGCCGAGTAATATTTATTGGATGCTATTTTGTTACGTCCCGTGCGTCGAATAACATTTATTTGGTGCCATTTTATTACTTCAGGTCAGCTGAATAACATTCAAAAATCACTATTTTGTTACTTTTGGTACGCCGAGTAACATTTAAAAAACGTTATAATGTTACTTTAGTAGCGATTAACATTTTGAGCATAAAATACCCAATTTTCTGCCAAATCGATAAACCCCCCCCCCATAAAACACAGAACCAACCTTTGAAACAACAATAAAACCAATTCCAAAAGCCTGAAGTGAATAAAGCACCTCAAACGGCACGTAATGGTAGAAAATGGCACATCCAATAGACCAGAAAGTCGCAAGGAATGCGAAAGCGTAGGGCGTCTGATCAGAAAAGTGAAGGATCTGCATGACGATTATGCCCATCTGAAGGGCGACAAAGAATGAATCGCCATACTGGCTGAAGACAAATTGCTTTTCATACGAGTAGGCACATGTTCCGATGGCTGGGATGAGACCGATGAGAATGCCGACAAGACTGATGCCTTCGCCGGAGCGTGCGCGATGGATTTTGAGGATTTGTGGCACGAAGAGAAGAATTGAGCCGAGGGTAATGGCAAGTCCGAGGCCACGCGAGGCTACCAGGGGAACACATTCGCCTGAAATGGGAAAAATGAAGCAGAAGTTACGTTAAAACATCAGAAATCGTAATTACGTTAAAAAAACATCGATTACTTTTTTATGCGTCAAAAAAATCGTATACTTTCAACTTACGATTAAAAACGTCGAGCTTCAAGACGATTTCTTCAAAGCAGTTTTTCGGAAACAAAAAATGCAGGCCATCGTTCAGCTTATCCTTGACGTAATCTGCCATGTCCGAATCAATGAAAAAAACTGCAATCAACGTAAAAGTTGGACAGAATGCAGCCGCAAACTCGGCAAATTGGTGCGTAGATAAAAAACGTGGATTGCGGTTGGTCGCGCTTTGCCAAAGATTTTGCTAAAAATTTGTTTTTGATTTGCATTTATTTTATTTGTTATATTTTGGTTATTGTCAAGTTGTGTTTAATGTTATTATACTCAATGGAATGGTAGTTGAATTTTGCATCAGAACTAGGTTTGATACTTGATGTGTACACAAGGCTCATAATCAGGATCACAGAAAAGTGCAAAATACGGTGCGACTTGCATGAAATATTTTTAAACGGTAGTATTGAATTTCGGATTATCTTATATCCATCGGATTTGAATCACGGTGAACATCCCAATGATCGGATAACAAACTGTTCGTGGATAGGATAATCTGCATGAACATTTATTTTCTACCTATGATCCCAATTGCTACGCAATATTGCGTCTTGTAGTCCGATGTCCGATGTCGATCATTCGTTAAGTGTGAGTGGATGAGCACGTGCATCTCTCAAGAGAGGAGATCTCCTGACATGGTCTGTTCTGAGTATGTGAAAGAACACCAAGAAGAGAGAGAGCATCGGGGTAATCCGCGGGAAAGCAAAAAAAGAGGCGGGGTCAGAAGTCAGGTCAGATCGGTGTACATTGTTATTTGTAGTGGGGGTCACGCTGTCACGCGCAATAACAGAACAGTCAATTTTATGTTCATCTGTTGATATTAATCTTGGCCGCGGTGTACTGTGAAAAACATTCGTGTTGAAATCAGACATGAAAATGGCCCGCCGAAGCCCGGCCCGGCCCGGGCCCGGCCCAGGCCCGGGCCGGGCTTGGGCGGGCCTGTGACTTTTCAGTAGGCCCGGAAAAGCCCGTTATGGCCCGTTATTTAATAAATAATGTAAAAAATTATAAAAATTTACTGCATTTTGGTTATTTTTAACAAAATTTAGTCTCTACAGATAGAAAACATGGTATTTTGAATAAAAACGAGTTATTTATGTCATTTATATAACGATTGGCTGCTATTTTGGATAGGCCCGGCCCAGGCCCGGGCTTTCGACGGGCCGGGCCGGGCCGGGCCTGGGCCTAAAAATTAGGCCCGTTTTCATGTCTGGTTGAAATAAAAAATATTTTTGTTTTTTTTTCGTTTTTTCGCGGTTGATTCATTTTGCCCTTTGCCAAACATTTTTACCCTTCATATGAGGTTCAAAGTTCAATTCTAAAAAAATATAGTAAATAATTACTTGCATCGCTCTCCGGATGAATCCAAAATGAGCTTACCTATCCTGTTTTTTGCGCGTCAGTTTTTTTTCATCTGGCATGAACATCCACTTCCCTGTCCAATTTGCTCTCGATCTGGCATATAATAATATTTTCCAATTAAAAAAAAACATCATTTACCTGCCTCGATTATCCACACACAGCTTATCATGTTTGTCCGTTTGATAGCCCCATTCGACCACCCAAGTGCTAATAAATAAGAAAAACTAACGTCCGCGCGCGCGGCGGCGCTCACAACATGGCTCCCGCACCCCTGCCTCGCGCATGCATGTGTCTGTTCGTAAATGTGATTGATCTCTGATTAATTCTCCCAGAGTTTGTCTTGTCTATCCAAGTGAATCGCATGAATAGCTGCCTATCCCATCCAACAACCCCCAAACAAACCTGACCCTTTGTCCATTATCGAAAAAAATTTAAAAAGTAGAGAGCGCGCAGAGAAAAACAAATTTTTTTACGATTGTGTTATACTTCGCGCAACAATGGTTGTGGGATAGCAGATATCCCATCGTTCATTGTTCGTCGATCTGTCCGTCCGCTACCTATAACCTGACTTTTATATTCGCTAAATACATATCTTTTTGTTGTTTCGCAGTTAACCGCAGTAAAACAATGAAAATTGGTTTTCATACAACTTTTACTACTGTCCATCATTGCGCTACGTTTATAATGATATCTATTTTTCATTGACATCTGAGAATTGTTCGATGATTTGATTTGGGGTATCTGTACTTTTGGTGTCATAGTATAAATGTTGATCGCAACTGTTATCAGCAAATTGTTGGCACGAGACTCGTTTTTGTGTGTGAAGTTTTGAATTCAAAAAAAGCTGCGTTTTGTATTTACGCCTTAGAAGATTTCTTATGCGTTACAAATTTCTGGTATATGTATGTAATGTCAAAGTATTTTTAAATTATAATATTATTATGTGTTCATTTGTTTGACGGGGCAAATTCGTAAAACCATATTTTGACAAACTAAATATTTTTTTTGCAAGAACGTTGATTCATTTTATTTATAATGCACACGAAATAATACAAAAAGTTGATTCATCGGCAAAGCAGACAAAAAAACAAATTTTGTGTTTTCGGAGAAACATGATGTCGAGCTAAAATGAAAATCCCCATTTTTTATGATATAAACATTTTTTATTGTGTGGAACTAATCCTATTTTTACTATTTTATATTTGACGCCGGATTTACTCATGCCCTGGATAAGTCAAAGTAGATTTTTTTCACTTTTTTTCAATTATTTGTGCGCTTTTCTGGATTATTATTATATTTACTATGCGTAAACTTTTTTTATATTCTGTTGTATATTTTCTATCCAATCTGGATTTTATTGTCCAGTCATACGCGTGATAGCTTGACATTTATTAAAAAAAAGGAGGAGACGCCCCTTCCCCTATCCCCACTGGCCTCTTTTTTCTGGTTTGAAGCCCGTGTGTATACACTATCACAAACTGACTGGATAGATCATGCATAGTCCTGCTACGTTACCCTACGTCCAACCCGAAGTAAATAAAAAGTTCTTGCTCATTTTTGACACGCGCGATGCTCTATAAAAAAAGTAATATTAACGATGCTTTGGTACCTTTGCTAAAAGGATTTACGGTTCAATCGTATCATGCATGCATGCATCCCCAATTTTTATTTAGCCGAGTTACCTGTTTTTTTATCACTTTTGTCAATGATTGACCCGGTCTAATTTGCAGGTAATAAGCCCAACCTCTTGAAGAATAAATGGTTACGATAAAGTGCTGAAGAAATATTGAAATAACTTTTCAATTCCTCTACCTACGCACTTACGCACATTTTCACTACAGTAGTATTGTAAGCTCCATATTTTTGTAAAAATGAATGTGTCGACGATATCTATACCATCTACGCAACGTGAGGACAAGGATGTGGAGACTAAATCTATAAATAGTAAGTTTATAAACATAAATTTAGGAAGGTTTGAACATTTTGTTCTTGAATAAGGTGCACCTTATTCTTATTCGACAGCTGTGCTTTGCATAGTGTACACCTTGTTCGAGACAAATGCATCTAACCAGCCATCCTTGTTAAAAAAAAATTTCCAAAAAAATGTTTTTAGGCTTTTTAAAAGTATTTCATACCCGAACTCGATTCCTGGTCATGATTCTCACGCTTCTCTGTCTTGCATCAATCTGGTCCAACATCCTCGCTTTCAATTTTGCTCTCATCTGCATCGACAATGAATACAACGAAACGTTCATTCAAAACTCAAATTTTACAGAAGGCATTATGGAAAAACTAAAACCTTTCACATCGTACCAACGATCAATTCTAACATCTGCAGTTGCTGCCGTCGCTCTGGTTGCCAATTTTCCGGTGGTCTACCTTATTAACCAGTACGGTATCCGAACCATCTTCGCCATTCTTGGCATGTTATCTGCTGTCAGCACACTTTTCCTCCCCATAGCTATCAATATCGGATTTCGATACACCGTTGCAGCACGCGCAGTTCAGGGTCTGGCATTTGCAGCCAATTTCCCAGTCATCGGAGCTTTTGCTTCCAAGTGGACGTACTACAAACAAAATGGTCTCTTTGTATCTGCGCTGGTGGCATACGTCCAACTATCGCCTGCGATATCCATGCCAGTTAGTGGAGCGTTATGTGCTTCACCTATCGGATGGCCGGCTGTTTTCTGGGCACATGGACTTGCTTCTGTGGTGCTGTTCATTGTGTTCTTTACTTTCTACCGTAACAATCCAAGTGAGTGAGCATACAAGGATTTCTGATTTGACTCTCGGAATTCCAGGAAAGCACCCATTTGTCGGCGATATCGAGCATACCAAAATCTCGGTTGGAAAGACTGCATGTTCAAAGGAAGAAATCCGAAACATACCGTACAAGGCAATTTTAACAACAGCCTCCGTCTGGGCTGTCTGGATTGCTGCTATCGGCAATTTTGTTGCCATCAATATGCTCTTCCTTTTCTCGCCTACTTATCTGAATCGAGTCTTACACTTTGAAGTCAAGAATACAGGGTTGTCCGCCGCTGTTGCTCCGATCTTGCAATTTGCTATCAAACTCAGCGCTGGCTTTACTAGCGACAAGGTTTGTAAACATTTTGGCATATAATTGGTTAAAACATGAACACACATTTTGAACAGGGAAAACCTTGTTTACGGACTTATGTGAAACAACGCCGACGATATGTGACGCATTTGTCCCAAATAAGCTCGAACTTGTTCAAGAAAAAAATGTTTCAGTTCGTATACTAAATGACAAATTAATATTTTTAAGGTCAAAATGCTATCAGAAACCAACAAACTCCGCATGTACAACTCCATTGCCTTTTTCATAGGCGCCGGTTGCTTTCTCGTTCTCAGCTTCATGGACACAGCAAATTCCTTTTTCTGTCTCTGCGCCCTTGGCCTGTCAGCCGGTGTCCTAGGATTTACAACGGGTGGATTCTTCAAAGCCGGTCCGCTCGTTAGCAAGCATTACAACCACTTTGTCACCGGAAATGTTTCACTTGGTAGGTTCCACTGTAATCACATTCCAAAAAATCATATTTTTTTAGGAATCACAATAACGATGCTCATCGTCCCGTTCATCGTCAACGGCCTTGCACCCCATAACACGGCCGAAGAGTGGAGTCGGATTTTCTGGGTCACCGCAGGTGTCCTCATTGTCACCAATCTCATGTTTATCTGCATGTGCTCCGCCAAGCCCGCCTACTGGACGACGGATGAATTTTCGCGCAACGCTTCACAAGCTGTTCTGCGTAACAGAATTCGTCCAGCTGGTGGCGCCAAGAATAGTCCCGGTTTCACGTGTCCCCCTCCTCCCCCTACCTTTACTGCGGGCTAATTGTTTAGTTATTGAGAAAACAAAAGATTTGAAGCACCTTTATTGACAGTTATGCATTCCTGATTGATTTCCAGCAAGTATCCGTTCACTCATCGCTGATTGTAATTTTTGAACTTTATGATAATCGTAAATATAACATGTACAAAACTAACGTTGAACAATTATTGTTTTTGTTGTGTCGGAGAAACCGTTTACGGAGAAGAGCAGTTGCAAAAAACTCAAAACTTGGATTCATTAGAAAGTTGTCAGGCACGCAAACATTCGGGTTACCCCCCCCCCCCCAAAATTCGAATCGAAACCGAGAATTGATTCTCGTGCCTCGCTAAAGTCAAATTATACCAGCATTTGTTTGACTTTTCACGTATTGTTAGTAGCAGAAAGTCTATGCAAAAAGTCTTAAAAGAAATTTGCAACGCGCGCCACATAAAGCAAGTCTTTGCGGTTGAATCAGTCGAAAAAATGCTGGTCGTCACGTGGTTGTGCACGGCGTTGAGCTTCGTCACTGTCCATGGCCTGTTCATGGATATGTACAACGAGCTCTTCCAGATAGAGCTGCTTGATGACTGCAGCTTTTACGTCTACGACCGTGTCATCCTGAGCAAAGACTCCGAATGGTGCAAGCAACCCAAATCATCAATATTTCCGATTCAACATGGCGTGGGTTTTGTTTATTATTTATATTTTTAGAAAATAGATCATCCGTTTGCAGCGCGTGGGAAGCAATGGATCACTCTTCATTGGCATATGGACGATTTATGCTGACGAAAACAACATTGTACATGCCTACAATTATCACACCGACGTACCCGGGGGTTTGATAGGCGATAAATTTGTTTCCCAGAAATTCTTTGAAGCTGATCTCAAGGATAAAGTATACAATGGGTCTGAACCGTCTGGCCCAGACACAGTCGGAGGGCGGTACGAGATAGTTAACTTTAACACAAGAGATAATTTCTACGTTATCAAATATTTGGCATGTAAATTCCCTCACCCTGCTAATGATCTCTGTCGTGTTGTGACGTTAAAGAATAAATCGGCCAGTGTAGAAGCGGTGAGTTTTACAATATTATTTTTTAAAACTGGTAAATTGTTTTAGTGCATGCCAAAAAAGCCTTGTGATCCGCTCACCCACATAGATACCACATATAGATTCAAGAAGGGTGGTTTTAATGTCAAGGTAGTAGAAGTGCCGGGCATTGAGTCACTCCGAAAAGCTTCTGTGAACGGGCGGTCGTATGATCTAAGTCCAATTAGACAGTCAATCAGCACGGCCATGATGGATCCAAATGTTTTTCCAAACTTCATGGAATCATGTAAGTATTTTATTTCCGCTCGTTGATCCTGACTTTCACTTGCAGTTCCCATCACCGCTTTTTCAAAAAAAGTCAACGGAACGGAAGAAAGTACGCAATACAACGCAGTGATTCATAAAAATGGCACGTTTGCGGCCGTGATCGACAATCAGATGGTCGAGTACGAATACTATGAACCGCAGGAAAATTGTGAGTTTCGCCGTTTTGGCAGGCAAAAATGGGGGGAACGATAACGTGCTTCAGATGACGACCGCCCTTTCTTTTACTACAGAGAAGACACCGGCCAATGCACGCCGTTTTTCTTGACCTACCAATCGAGGGGAGAAGACCCCAGCTTTACCCTCCGAATTCTCGCCGACGGTCAATTCCAAACAATTTTTGAAGACATTAAATATGCCGACAAATGCGGGTTTAATGATTTAAACGGAACAATCGCAGCAGCTCCTCGGATTCTCAGTCAAACGTCTGAAATGTTTTACGTCGAAAGCAAGTTTTTTTAGTTTATACCGGGTTTCATGGACATTTTTAGTCTTCTTCTTTACCAACGACAAGGCTTTCAAGTACTGCATTCTTGACGTGAAATATGACTACCAATCCAAGAATTACACTCTTGACGCCCCGGAATATTCCAACATCAATAGCTACGTTCATGCACAGACGCGCTCCACAAAGGCGGCCAACTGCGTGTTCGGAGAAAACAAACGCACGCGAAGGGATGGCTTTGCTTTTACCAAACATCAAGATGATAGAAGCAAAGACGTAGGCCAGCTCTTCAGTCTGAGCGACGACGTTTCGAGCCCCCTCTTTCCCTGCCCAGGATGCGACGAGACTACGGATATCCTGTGCGACGTCAATCCAACTGCAGCGGTAACGTACGATGCGGCGTACTTCCTGTTGACCGTAAAAGGCGACAAAACACAGGTTGTCTACATCGGCGTTAAACGGAAAGGCTACCAGAAGTATATCGAGTACCGTATCGACCAAGTGGACGGCAGTGTGTACTTCCTTCAGCAGGTTTCCTTACAAGTTGAAGCGCAGGATATGTTCAAGTCATTGCAATCAGGAATTTTCCATAGCAATCAACAGAACCAAGAGGACCCGATACAGAATAACCCAACAAAGAGCTTCGCCTTACTGAACCGCGTTCCGGTGATCTTCCTCATTTCTCTCGCTGTAACCAATGTATTTGGTTTCTGATTCTGATTGAGATGGTGTTGCTGGTTTGATTAAACAAAGGAACATGGCAAACATGCGTTGGCAGCGGTATCATAGTGGCTTGAAAAAATGTGTTGTCGGAAGAATCTGAAACAAAAGCAAAATAATATACGTTACATATACGGCACATCCGGCTATAGCTTTTATTGTAGGTGCTCTTCCTACGATCCTGGTACTCTTCAATAGTTAATAAATGTGAATGCAAATGTAAATTTATAATAAACAAATCTAATGTTTCGCACAGTACATCGCGTCGGGCGGTTCCGGCTCAACCGGAAATCCATACAGCAACCAATTGAATCATAATAAATTTTTGAAGTTTATCAATCAAAACTATTTATTATCTGTGAGAGAAGAAAAACGGGATAGAATCAAGGGACACAAAGAAAAGTAGGAAGCTTTTGCTCATCCGCGGTCGACGATGTCTTGGGCGTGATATTCTCAGCGCACGCTTGATCGACAAACAGCCCTCTCACAGCATGTGCTTTCACCTTAATTTCTGACAATAGAGAAAAAATAAAAATGCGTTCATTTGCAGAGAGTGTGTTGACTTTGGCAGCTTCGCGCAATGTTATTTTAGAATTGTTAGCGACGGCATCTGCCACAATAATTAGGGCAAGTCCTGCAATTGACGATCAAAAACCAAAACTAGAAATCACTGCAATTGTGCCAAAAATCAACATTTTTGTGCCGTTGATGGCTTGTTTAAAAGCCCAGGGCATCTGCCCTAATTATTGTGGCAGATGCCGTCGCTAACAATTCAAAAATGACATTGCGCAAAGCTGCCAAAGTCAACACACTCTCTGCAAATCAACGCGTTTTTATGCTTTTTTTCTCGTTACTGTCGGCGAAGCACATCCTGTGCCCTCTGACTTCATACGCCAAGAACAACTTTCAATCCCTTAAAAAAACATATAGTGCAGGAAGATACCTGATAATTTTTTTTATCGAAATGTCCGAAAAACGAAAGCATTCCCAAGAACTGATCTGCATTCATGTAATTTGTCACGTATTTTTATGTTAGTAGCATAACATTTATGCAAAAATCTTTTCAAAAATTTGCAACGCGCGCCACATAAAGCCAGTCTTTGCGGTTGAATCAGTCGAAAAAATGCTGGTCGTCACGTGGTTGTGCACGGCGTTGAGCTTCGTCACTGTCCATGGCCTGTTCATGGATATGTACAACGAGCTCTTCCAGATAGAGTTGCTTGATGACTGCAGCTTTTACGTCTACGACCGCGTCATCCCAAGCAGAGACTCCGAATGGTGCAATCAACCAAAATCATCGATGTTTCCGATGGAATATAGGGTAAGTTTTACCCATTATTTATATACAACCAACAAACCATCGAATTGCAGTACTATAACATCAAAGATCCTACGACTTACATGGGCGTTTTTGCAATTTACGCGGACAAAAATGACGTCGTACATGCCTACCTTTACCACAGCGACAAACGGGATCTTGAGTCACAAGGTAATGAATTGATTTCTCAGAAGTTTTATGAAGCTGGTGTCGGGATCGATGCAGTCAAAGGGTCAATTCCACAATTCACAGAAACAGTTGGAGGGCGGTACGAGATTGTTGGCTTTCGTGTCACCCAGTTCTTCACCATCAGGTATTTGGCATGTAAGTACTCTCAACCCAAGAACGATTTCTGCCGTGTTGTGAGATATAATTTGAGCGATGAATCTGTCAGTGTCAAAAGTGTGAGTTTTGACAGTATTTTTTTAAAACTTTTTTTTTCAACTTTAGTGCGGAAAAGACAGTACTTGTGATCCGCTTACCCACATAGATGCCAAATATAATATCAACAACAACTATTTTACTGTCAAAGTAGTAGAAGTGCCAGGCTCTACGAAACTTCGAAGGGCTTCAGTGAACGGACGGGTATACGATCTGAGTTCGATTAAAGCGTCCATCAGCACCGCCATGATGGATCCTCGTGTTTTTCCGGACTTTAGAAAATCATGTAAGTATTGTTTTGCCGCTTGTTGATTCTGACGCCACCTTGCAGTTCCTACTGACATTTTTACAACGGAACTCAAAAGTGAACAACCGGCGGAATACAACTCTGTGATTCTGAATGGCGACAAGTTTTCGGCCGTCGGTGAATCTGAAATGGTCACCTACACGTACGAGACACCGGATGAAAATTGTGAGTTTTGCCTTCTCGGCTGGTAACAGTGGTGACTGTGATGTGCTTCAGACGACGATCGTCCTTTCTTTTACTACAACAAAAATACCGGGCAGTACACACCGTTTTTCTTGACCTACCAGTCGAAGGGATTAGGCCTCAGCTTTACCCTTCGAATTCTCGCCGACGGCCAATTCCATAAAATTTTCGACGAAACTAAGTATATTAACATATGCGGTTTTAACAATTTTCAAAGCACTATCGCTGCAGCTCCTCGGATTCTCAGCCAAACGTCTGAAATGTTCAACGTCGAAAGCAAGTTATTTCCTGGTTTATACCGGGTTTCATGGATTTTTTTAGTTTTTTTCTTCACCAACGACAAGGCTTTCAAGTACTGTATTCTCGACGTGAAATATTACTACCAATTCAAGAATTACACCCTAGACGCCCCGGAAAATTCCGGCGTTAATAGCTACGTTCATGCACAGACGCGCTCCACGAAGGCGGCCAACTGCGTGTTCGGAGAAAACAGACGCAAGCGAAGGGAGGGCTTTGCTTTTACCAAACATCAAGATGACAGAAGCAAAGACGTAGGCCAGCTCTTCAGTCTGAGCGACGACGTTTCGAGCCCCCTTTTTCCCTGCCCAGGATGCGACGAGACCACGGATATCCTTTGCGACGTCAATCCAACTGCAGCGGTAACGTACGATGCGGCGTACTTCCTGTTGACCGTAAAAGGCGACAAAACACAGGTTGTCTACATCGGCGTTAAACGGAAAGGCTACCAGAAGTATATCGAGTACCGTATCGACCAAGTGGACGGCCGTGTGTACTTCCTACAGCAGGTTTCCCTGCAAATCGAAGCAAAGGAGATGTACGCGGCACTGCGAACGGGAAATTTTAAAAGCGAACATTACGATGAAAATGACCAGGTCGACGACAATGCGCCCGTACCCACCATTGATTACGATGCGATTCTGGCACAACGGAAAAAGGCAGAGGAAGCTGAGGAAGAAGCAGATAGCCTCGCTTTGCTGAACCGCGTTCCAGTGATCTCTCTCATTGCTCTCGGTGCCTTCCATGTATTTGATTTCTGATTCTGATTGAGCCGACATTGTATTTTTTTTGCTACAATAAAACAAAAAAACTTATCTTTTATAAGGAAGGTGCATTTACACGAGTGCCTAGATATGGCATCAGTGTATCAGAGGTAACGTCCGACGGCGGATCATTTGCCGGATATTCGAAGGATACGACAGTTTTTTTTTGTTTTTCTGCTTTCTGCCGAATTTCACGTTTTGTGTTTTTAGCGGATCTTCATTTCAAAAATATGACCCCCCTGCGAACAGGCACCGACAAAACAACACTTTATTGTGGACATGTAAAAACAGAGAGGCACTTCTGGCAACAAAGCATCAAATTCCTCGTAGTACATAACATGGTAAGCACAAGTTACGGTACAATATAAAAAATCTTGAATCCAAAATGATGAAGGTGGCTTTACGTGAGATCTCGTCTATTTCAGTGGATACATGCATTGTTACACGGAAGAAAGAACAAGGAACACAGAATTAGTTATTTTCATTCAAAAATATTTGAGTCAATCTATCGAGCTTTGTTCAAAATTGGAAAAAAATACCCTTATTTGCATATTTTTTTGTGCGAACACTACCTTTCCCAGCGTCCAGGTGATCTGCCTGGATCGTCAGAGACAAAACACGAATCCTACGACGTGAGTGACGTTTTCTTGGTTGGCATTGGCTGAGACAAAGTCGGCATCTCAGATGACGTCGTCGACGCGGTTTCCGTGATGTCAAGAGACATTGACGATATCGAAGTTGAGTCATCCCAGTGATGATGATGGGACCCAACGCCGAGGTCTTCTCCTCCCGGCGCCGACGGTCTCTTGGGATTCTGAGGCGTCGTCGTCGAATCCTTGTGCCTGCGTTGTCGACGCTTTTTCTTGTTGTTGAGTGACGCAGACGACGAAGAAGTTGTCGCTGTCGGACCACCGGAAGACGGGGTCGTTGTTGGAGGTGACAAAGTTATAGGCGACGACGGATCTACAGCTAAAAAAATACTTTTTTATTAAAAAAACGTTTTCAAAAAAAACTAACGTTCAGATTTGATTTGTTTAATGTCGAGTTTATTCTCGACGGAAATAGCGCTCTCTGGAGAAGGAACAATCCTCGAATGAGACGTGGTGTTTTGCAGACGAAACAGTCGCTCGACTTCTGCTTCGACCATCATCTGGACATCAATCGCCGATGTGGGTGGTCGCAGGTGTCTGTTTCGAGGCCAGAGAAAGTTGACCAGAATTACGACAGCTAGCGTTGATAGTTGGAGGCATACGATGATTACTACGAGTTGGTGGGTCTAAAATTGAATTTGAATTGAACAAAAAAAGTTAAACAAAAAAACATTTTACTTAAATTTTGATTTAAAAAATATAAATAAATGCAAAAATAAACAATAATTTTATAACAAACTAAAAAATGTAATTTTGTTTTAAAATTTTTAACAATAAAAAAATTTCCCGCTATAAAATTTTTTTAGCCACTCACCGTCCATAATCCGTCACTGGAATCCAGCACAATGTCATCGTATTCCTGGTCGACGCCTTCATCGCTTCTCGTCGTCCTCGTCCGCTTTCCGTCATCCAGACAAGTCTGAACGACGAGGGCGTTGTGCAGCCTACCGAGGTAGTCAGGTGATGGAATCGTCGTCTGTCGTTCCTCCTTCTGAAGCCTCTCAGCCACGGATCCGGTGACAGCAAGCAACTTCATGACTTTCGTCTCGAGATCCTTGACTTCTTTTTTGAGACCATCGACTTGGGTTCCAAATTGACGACTCTGGGCTTGGACAGCCTTGTTGACGGCATCTGTCAGGGCACGGGCAGCTTCTTCGTGTTCTTTTTTGTTCTCTTCCATGTGGGCTACGTACCGCCTCGACAGCTCGGAGAGGTACTCGCTGGACAGCGACATGTTGAGTTCCAGGGCTGTCAGTCGCTTGTTCAGTTTCATGAATACCGATTCTTTGGGACTGGTCGAGCCTCCTGGAAGCGGAACATCCGGCGCCAGTTGTGGGGGATCGGTTACGATCACCGGTGCCGGAACAATCACTGGTGTCGGAGTTGGCAGAGTTTTGGAATTGTTCTGACTCGCCGGCGGTGGTGGTTTGGCGTTCTTCGGACACATCGGCCACTGAACTTGCACGCTCTTGATGAATCTCGCCTGGGCCAGGGTGAGGGATCTGTGCCTTCTCGGGGCTGAGCCCTGTGGGATCCCGGTGGGTTGGGGTCGATGCACATCGCCTCCCTCCAGCCTCACAGAAGAGCAGTGTGCCGGGGCGAAAACGTGGCAGAGGATTGATGTATCGTAAATCGAGGGTCCACACTGCCCGCAATCCTGGTACTTCCACGTTGACGGTGTTTGAACCTCAGCTTCCTCTTCGACTTCTTGATCTACCAAAAAAGTTCTCGTCAGGTGTTCGTCTTCGGCTTGATCTTGATTCTGTTGTTCTTCACGCTGGGATTCTTGATTTTGGACTTCAGTGACGTCAACCTGCAGAATTTCTTCGTGGGTGGTCGGAGGCGGTTGAAATTGTTCAATAACTGCCGCAGCACTGGCCTCAGCCTCGTATTCGTCTACCATGGATATACCGTATACCCTGACAGCAGACAGAGTACAGTAATGCTCTTTACCGTAGTGCGAGAGCAGCTCGAGGCGTATGAACTTGACGTAACCCCTGGAGTCGACGCCAAACGATTGAACTTGCCTCGTATCTGCTGCCTGGAGTTCGAGCAACTTGGTCCACTCGAGGGAAGGATACCTTTCCGATCCGAGAACTCGAAAGTCCTTCGCCGACGATGAAAAAAGTTCAAAGTTGGCGAGCTCGATGAGGGTCGGTCGGATGGTCTCGCAGAGCTCGATGACGACGTATTTGTCTTTGGCTTGTTCGCAGGGATTCCGCATGTAATCGTCCTTCTCTTTGTCATTGAGAATGGATGCCCGATTTTCGGCTTCCTCGTTTGCAGCCAAGATTTTTGCGCCACATTCTTTGGAAGCGTAGTTTCGACGGGGTGGGGTGACTTTGTGGAGTACGACCACTTCAGGACCGACGACTCCCGGAGGAGAAGCATTGGTGCGACCTGGAGGTTGGATGTCGCCGGGAACGGGGGTTGGAGATTTGTTGTTGTTGGATTGGTGGTGGGGCGTGACAAGAACGACATTGTCATTGGAAGATGGGGTTGGGATTCCCTGAAAACAACATGTTAATGGAGCAAAATTTAACAAAAAAAAGTAAAAATTAGTTCTTTTTGGTAAAAATAAAGATTTCGGACAAAAAAAGAGTACATTAGAAAAGTAACGCAAAAAACAGGCAAAAATGTTACTTCATGTGCGCTGGATAACGTTCAAAAATCGTTATAATATTACTTTAGGTGCGTCGAATAACATTTATTCGGTGTTATTTTGTTACGTCCCGTGCGCCGAATAACATTTATTTGGTTCTATTTTGTTACTTCAGGTCTGCTGAATAACATTCAAAAATCACTATTTTGTTACTTTAGGTACGCAGAGTAACATTCAAAAATTGTTATTAGGTTACTTTAGATACGCTAACCTAATAACGCGCGCTGCGTAGCATTTATTTTACGGGTTTTATGTCACGTTCAAAATTTATTACTGTTCTATTTCTGTCCTTTTTTTGGCATTCTACCGCAAATTTGCCCCAAAAAACCAACCTGGTGAACAACTCTTCTTTTTTCCATTTCCATTTCAAGTTTCTGCTTCGTCCATTCCTCGAATGTGGCAATAGGGGGCTGTTCTTCCGGCTGCGTCGGTGGGGTCAACGCCGCCGTGTCCGACTTTTGAGCAGCACCAGCATCTTCTTCCTTTGCATTTTTCAGTTCGGGTTCCAGTACCTCAGCGACCTGTTCGTCGCCAAAGGAAGTCACGGGAACAAAAAATCTGGATGGTGGCAGGCAGTCGGATGAAGACGACACGTCGGCGATGATGCCGTTTAGGTGATCGGAGACGTTGCTGACAGCTGGGCCGTTGTACAAGGACGGAGACGAAGAAGCAGGGGATGCCGAAGGAAAGGCCCTCGACGACGAAGAGGATTGGTCATGAAGTTGATTGGAGAAATATGAAGGACTAGAATGGAGTTGGGAACTGTATTTTCTGAAAATTTTCGTAATGTACAAACATTTTATAAAATTGTAGGATACTGTATTCGTCCATTGTATTTTTTGTCACATAAAAAACAGAAAATCTATTTTTTTCAACATTTGCAATAAAAATTACCACGCCCAAAAAAACTTACAGAAAAACTCTATCTGCCGCTACTCGTGGGAAGGAATCAAAGAACAGTTTTTGTCTAAACGTAATACACGAATTCGACGACGCCGACAACGTTGTAAGTGTCCATGATATCAGAATTGTAAATCTGAAAAAAAAACATTCGTAACAAAAAAATCTAAAATTTGACATACAAAAACTTACACAATATAAAACCTTAACAACCACCTAATCGTCTTAGACGTGAGCGCAAATCCGAGCACAGATGACATGACTTGGGCACAAATGAAGCATCTGGTGGACACAGGTAGCAGGATAGGCGTCGTCAATGGAAGTTGAGCAGGCTCAACGTGGTCGTCAGGAGGAGAAAAAAAAATAAATTCAGGTGAATGAGTGAAGCGGTGTGCAGGGGAGGGAGGATGGCAAGAAACACGGGAAAGCAAGCGATTGCTCAAAAATTAGGTGAAAGATGACAGAAGAATTGTCTGACGCGCATCAATGCTTATCGCGACTGCAGGCGGCGGCAACGTTGCGTCTGCGTGGACTGGAGGATGGAATATTCGGGAAAAGAAGATGAAAAAATCAGTCGCCGGCGTGACGGGAATGTTGCGATCCTGTCTTCTCCCGTTTCGCGTTGAGTTTGTCTGTAAAAAGTTGAAATTATTAAAAAAACAGCCTTGCAGCAGATGATAAAAACACGTGTAATAAAAAAACAAATAACACGGTGTCGGTCGGTCAGAGGAACTTCAAATGTCATTTATTTTTTTTAACGCAAAAAAATGTTGTATCATTAAATTTATCTTTCCTTCATTCTGGCAATAAAAATAGCGTCACGAGCACAACCTGACACAAGGCCTGAAAATTCACCAAAAAAAACTGCCTACAAAGCATAAAAAACCACTTTTATATAGTATATCGTGGACGTCATTTGTGCCTCCTAACATCTGGTCTAATGATAACTAACCACTGAGTAATGGTGAAATAAATAAATAGTATATCTCTTATAAAAAAAACCCAACAACCGCTAGGCACAAAAAACATCTTGAAGGCTTATAAAATCCTATTCATTATCCCTCATCATTAAAAATTGACAAACATAAAAATGTAAGCGAACACATCGGGCGCACTTTGAGGCAATATTTTTTCCATCTGGTGGAGAAATAACACCCTTATTAATCCACGTGTGCTTGCTTGTAAAAGCCAACGTGTCAAGTTGGTGCTCAAACCATTGCATGAAGCATTCCATCCATTTAATCAGAATAACAATCACACCTTCCCTGACTCAACGTGTCAAGTCAACTATCCAGTTGTCAGCCTGAATAGCACCTTGCTACAGGTTCCCCTTTGAAAAAAAACGAAACACGGGCGCAAACGAAAAAAAGGTAAGAAGCAATAATCTGTGTCATAAAACCACGTTTTGGGGTTATCTAGCCCAGGCCCCGGGCACCCTATCACGTTTTCTTCTTTTTCATCGCGTGATGAATCGTTAGCACGCAGAGAAGCATCTTGTGTACTTCGTGTGACTTTCACGACGGATTTAAAGTTCACCTCGCACATCAGGTCGCTGCTGGAAAGCGCCTGATGTTTGACGTTCGTATAAAAATCGTCTGAAGCGTAAAAAAATCGACGCAAGACAAAAAAAAACAAAAGCATGTTTTGCAACCGTCAGTTTTTTTCCGCAATAAAAAAACGGGCGATCGTAACTTTTTTCAATGAGTCAGGAAAACGTCGAAGAAAAAATGGATCGTAAAACTTTGTAGCTATTAACAAAATTTTTGAATTCTGTTTTCGATCGTAAAAAAATCAGTTTCGTATTTTTTTATCATTTAAAAATGTTACGTATTCCCCGATCAATCAAAAAAGTATCAAACCCTGTAAGCTTCAAAGTCAGTGCATTTACGATACAACCCAGGTGACGTAATCACACCCCTCAATCCATCAAAAAAACTGAAAAAAATTTTTTTCTGCAACCTGCAAAAAATCACACGTTTGCAGGGAACAGAGTACACTTCAGTTTAAAAAAAATGTGCGGTACCATCCCGCAAAAAATGTGCATGATCTGATGACATGACTCCACAATAAGGCGATTTCAAGAGAGTACAATGCATTGAAAATCAAACCAAAATTAAAATTAAAAAATGACAAAAAAATGTTTCATAAAAAATAAAACGTCCAAACAATTTTTACTGAACAATAAAAAATGAAATGAATATTTAGACAGTTTCGCACCTGCGGGTATTGGACAAACAATAGAGACCCTTCGCCTTGCTCTATGACAATTCCGATTCCAAGTCAAAGCACATGGTCTTCAGAGGTTGACGAAATTGTCTGCTTCTGGGTTCCAAAAACCGATCAAATAAATAGGAGTACATTTTTTCGTTCATGTTTGTTTGTCGATCATGAAAGGGATGACTGAACCTTTAGAATTTTACAGTCCCTGACAAAAATAATTTTAAAACATCAAAATTGATTCCGGGGAAAAAGCGGATCAAAACTTCGAAATGTATGAAAAATTACCAAATGTATGAAAAAAAATATACGACAGCGTCAAACAAATGCAAAAGTAACATAGTGATTTTTGAATGTTTGTCATAATTGAAGCAAAAAAATTTCCAAATTTAAACCCCCCCCAATTTTCGAGCTACATCCAAAAATACTATTTTGTAAAAAAAGTGCATTCCATCAACACCAGTTTAGGTAAATACACGTGACCCAACGTAGTACAAGGAGTAACAGACTGTCACATGACGCCAACTGATAAGAGACCGACAAAGTTATTTTAGAGACCCCAAAGCAACCTGTCAGTGCACCGCGGTTCGTTCGTTGCTCTCCACAAGGAAGAAAAAAATAGACAACAAAATGCAAGAATTTTCCGTAAAAGTTGATGGATGGTCATGTCTGACATTATCGAAATGTGCACACAGTTTTTAGAGTCCGATCACAGAAAAATCACAAAGAATCAAAAATCGACAAAAAAATATGAAACAAAAAAATGAGTTTTTTATGTTTGCAGTTGTTCACGTGTAAAAAAACACGTAAGAGCCCCTGACTCAATCAAGGGCCGGGCTGTCCTCTGACACTAACTATTCCCGTGAACACAGGAAAAACACAAAAAAAATAACGAAACACTGTTGAAGAAAGGTGAAACAAAATTCCACGCAGGTGAACCGACGTGGAATTTTGTTGCGTCCAAAAATTTGTCAGAGTTCTAGGACAATGTTTTTTCATAAACAATAATTTTTCGACCTCCGCACAACACAGAAAACTTTTTTTAATAAAAAAAAATAAAAATATGGCAACGGTGCCAAAAATCCGCCAGCAACCGTTAAAAAAACCACTTTTTTCCTCGACCTTTTTTTCATCAGTTTAACACAAGGCATAAATTAGACCAAGAATAAAAAAAACATAGAGAAAAGTAATTGTAACACACACGCGGGTGGATATAACGAAGATGTTACCGCTGAAAAAAAAACAACAAAAAGCAATGTTTCGTTTTTATCTTTCTTCCATCGCTTTTTTCAGTCTTCACGAAGGGCAACCTTCACCTTGCGAGGCGGCTTGCCGGCTTCGAGGACAACGGCATCAACGCTATCACCGGTACTGATTTCGCGTTCAGCGGTCATCTTGAAGGCATCCTTGACGAGAGCAATGGCACGCTCGATGGTCAGCTCGGGACGAGCAATTTTTTCGTCGAGAGTGACATGACCGACCTGAAAATGAAAAAAATTAGTACATTTTTCGTGCTGTAAAAATCAAAAAATAGAGCGTAAGATAAAAAATCCAATTTTTTTCTCGAAGGTAGAAGATCCTGTGTAATAAGATAAAAACACCAATAAAATCAATGGCTTCCTCATCGGAAATCGTTCATTGCAAACACCTGCTTACTTGGCTGACAAAACCGAAGATCACATAAATACTTTTCCCAGAAACAAATCCAATTTTCCCCACGCAGAAAAATAAAATAAAACAGGTCAACAAAGATAAAAGAAGCGAAGTCGTTTAGCGATTTCACACTTACGTTATCCTCCTGCTCCTCACAGAAAAAAAAAGCACGTGCGCGTGGATGTGGATCGATCCATTTCTACTTCAGTCACAAAACTTTTTTTTTCAATGCACAGAGAAAAAAAAGAAGATGAAAGAAATCCGTAAGCCAACAATTGCCTGTGTGTGTGAAATTGTACACAACTACAAAAAAAAGAATTTTCTTTTTACACTTGCAAATAAATGTGAAAAAATGGCCTTCACGATAAAGGCCATTTTTTCACATGGTTAGGTTAGGCACAATATGGATGAAGATAAACCGTAATCCACATTGTGGACATAAAAATTACAGCTTTCCAGAATAAAATGTCATAAAAAAGGTCACAAACAACTCATAACAGCTTTTCTACCCTAAAAATTGACATAAAATGAAGTGTACAACGGACTCAACTAAAGAAAAAGTTATATTTTAGTTTTCAGACAAAACAGGTTTTCCAAATAGAAAAATAAATCTCTCCTAGGCTTACTGATTACCGATTTCAGGAAGTAAGAAGAAAAAGAATGTGACAAACGCTAACGACATCTTCGTTGTGTTATTCGTTCGCATTTGCATGGTTGAACGTTTATGAACCAAAACGCTTTCATCGACACAAAATGACCATTTTGCGCGTTTTACACATTTTTCTGGAGTGGGAAAGGATAAAGAATCAGAGATCAGTTTTCTGTGGTATTTCGGAATTTGAACGTATAAATTCCAAAAAAAAAACCCAGTAAATTATTACGGGTGGTGAAAAAGTTTTTGTCAGCACACAAATCAGTAAAAGTATGAAGTTACCCCTGTTTGCGCATCAACAAGGAAATAAATATATACCTTCTCCATAAAGAAACATGTCCTACGTGCGCGTGTAACACGTAACCATAAAACAACCTTCTAACTAAATAAAGACAAATAAAAAATACTCAACCCTCCCCTAGAGCAGATGACCCAGACCAACCCCTCATCCGTGAAAAACCAACAAACAATGCAGGGACGTGTCAAAAACTTTTGACCAACTCATTCACTAAAAACTAACCTGGTTGTCAAGAAGCGGCTGAATGAGGGGTTCACCAGCGCCGGTACACGAGTATGGAAGGCGTTCGATGCAACCGACAGGATCGTAGCTGTACACTGCTCCGTGGCCTAGAAAAAAGGGAAAAATTACAAGATGCACAAAAAAGTTTTTTTTTTATAATACTACGTCCCACAATAAAAAATGTCTTACCGTCCTCATCGATGCCAGCAAGAACGACACCGGTGTAGAGAGGGAAGAAACGACGGTAGTAAAGCGTGCGAGACAAGAGCTGAGCGCAGAGATCGACAGTCATGTCGCAACGGTAGTCGAAACGGTACTTGTGGAGACGAGACTACAATTTGATGAAATTATTAATTTTACGATCAAAATAAACATTTTAGCCTAATTTGTAATAAAATACGTAAAAAAAGGTGCATTTTGTGCAGAAATTTGTATTTTAGGGCAAATACTAAAAAATGGGAAAAATAACATAAAATTAAGCAAAAATGTTATTTCATGTGCGCTAGATAAGGTTCAAAAGTCTTTATAATATTACTTTAGCTCAGAGTTGTTCGATGCTCACAAAATTGCTCCTGCTCACTGCTCGCTCCTGCTCAGCTCACGAGCGCGAGCGGAGCGAGCGCGAAAAATTGGAGTGCTCAATGAGCATGAGCAGAGCGAGCACGAGAAATTGAATTGCTCAAAGAGCGCGAGCAGAGCGAGCAAGAGAAATTTTTAAAATGAGCACTGCTCACTATAAATTTAGTGCTACAAATACTAAAATACTGGTAATTTCGACCAAAAACACGATGTTGGGGGTATCTCCAAGGAGTATACGGTCTTTCTTTTAGTGAGGAACTGAATTTTGGCTCAAAATTCACTTTTTTTTGTGTGAGCCATGTTCGCTCATTGCTCGCTCTTGCTCAACTCACGAGCGTGAGTAGAGCAGGAGCAGAGGATCTGAGAATAAAAGAGCGCGAGCGGAGCGAGCGCGAAAATTTTAGGAACTCAAAGAGCATGAGCAGAGCGAGCACGGAAAATTGAATTGCTCAAAGAGCGTGAGCAGAGCGAGCGCTGAAAATTGTCGAATTAAACAACTCTGCTTTAGCTGCGTTAAGAAACATCTATTTCGTTCTATTTTGTTACTTCAGGTCTGCTGAATAACATTCAAAATCACCGTTATGTTACTTTAGGTACGCCGAGTAACATCTCAAAAATACTAAAATGTTACGTTCGGTGCACTGAATAACATCAAAAATTTAGTAAATCACTATTTTTTGAACAAAAGGAACCCGGCAACGTTCGTTCCTTTACTTACGCAAAAAACCCGCAAATTGCAGTTCTAACGCCAAATTTTTTTTCCGTTTTTATCCAACTAGAAGCCAATTTTTGTCCCTTTAGTATGGTTTAGCAAAACATCCGCTTTTTATTCCCAACATACCTTGAGAGTGCGCTTGAGTTCGAGAACATCGCCATAGAATCCAGAGGAAGCCAAAACGATGTCTTTGTTCCTGCAAAAGCTTTCAATTCATTCCTCAATCTTTCTGAAAAGTGACAACTCACAGAATGTGGATCTTCTCAGCGGTACGAGTCAGAACATTGACGTCAAACTGGGACATACGGGTGTCCGTAGCGATGACGGCGAAATTCTTGCCCGCGATGGCACAGGTCGATCTGAAGTCATCATTTTTGGATGAACGATTTTTTCGATAGTTTGGCTGACTTACCCTCCCTCGATGGAGTAGGGATTCCACTGGTTACGATCACGAGTCGACTGGGTCTGCCAGGGAGGATGGACGAAAGCCTTGTTGAAGGCCTTGTCGAAGTGGCGCATCTCCTGGAGTCCAGCTTCGTGGGTCGAGAGTTCGTACAGCGACATTCTGTCCTGAAGATTGGGATAACCAATTTGAAAAGAGGAAAAAAGTACGAGAAGGACGGAAAACGCGAGTATAAAATTTTTTATGCACTCAAAAACGGTGACAATTCTTCCTTCGCAAAAATTCCTGAAGTGAAAAAGATTTTCGCGTCGAGAACCCCCGCATGCAGAGCACTCTTGCGCGCATGTTTTTGGTTGGTTGCTGCCTTGCTGGCTGCGGCTGCGCTGTGCGCCTTTTTTTGAGCGCGCGTGTGCGAGATCAATAAGCTTGTTGGCTTTTCGGCGAGTCGAGTCTCCTAACTTTTGTCTTCTTCAAATTAAATTTTTTTTATCAGGGCTTGATCACCTGCTCGGGAAACGTCTCTTCGTCAAGATGGGTGCCGCGTCGTCTGTCCAGACCCAGATGCAAACCGAGCACGATCCAAATGCCGCATTTCCGTGGTGGATTCGTTTTGTCGCGAAGGGACTCGGAATTCTTGGTGGCTTTGTTGCCATGTTTTTTGCAATCTTGGGTCTACTCAGTCTGTCACCGACCTGCATTTTGGCTGTCCTCTTGCAACTGTGAGTCACCTTTCTTGGTATTTTGAAAGCATTTGTCATCATTTTCGAATTTCAGAGCCGCTGGATTTCTAATCATCGCGTTGGAAGCTCCGTTCTGCTGTACGTTTGTCGACTTCATCGAAAGAATTGCACTGTTTTCCGAATCCCGGGCATACTGGCAGAAAGGTGTTTTGTACGTGACGTAAGTATTTTTTTATATCGGAACGTGAATTACATCAAAAGTGTTATCTTTGTTACTGTAAGGTGGACGCAGAAACGATACTTGTTGAAAGTAATACTTTTCTGCTGTTTTGGTTAAAATTTGTTACTTTTCGGAATTTAGTATCGTTGCTTTTGTTTTTCGGTCAAACGTCGCATTTATTTTTTTGAGCGTGGCGTGTAAATTTTTTTTACATTGTAACATGAAACGTGTTACCTTTATTACGGTAGGAACGACTCAAAGTAATACTACATACTTTTGTGCTGTTTTGGTTCTCCTTTGTTAATTTTCGACGTTTAGTATTGTTACTTTTGTGGTTTTTTACGTCAAAGCTCTTTTTTAGGCTAATTTTGCCATTTTCTCTTGTTGTGTAGATTTTCCAAGATTTTACGTTCATACATTTTATGCATGAACAGAAGTATTTTGAGGCAAATTTGCCATTTTTGAGTCAAATGAGTACGCATTCATCGATTTTGAAGGCCTAAAAACGTCTTTTTGTTGATATAGGGTTGCTAATGAATTTGCCTTTGTTTGCCCGGGGTTTTCAATGTTTTAACACTAATTTTATTTTTTCCTTTGTTAAAAGACATAATGTGTTTTAAAAAATGACGTTTCCTTAGCAACGGCATCTCATGAGATGTATAATATTACAGCATGGGTGCCCTGCCAATCTTCCTCTGCACCGAGCTCAACACCGTCCTTGGCGGTGGCATGATCTTTGCATCCGGCATTGCCTACGGCGTCATGGCTCTTGGCAAGAAGGCAGACCGTGATACCATGCTTGGCTCCGGATCCAATGGCAGCTCGTCCGCGTGGACGCAGCACTCGAACGAACCCGGACCTCCCTCGGGCTTCAACCAGCCTTGAGTACGATAGACCCCCAAAAAAAGTTGAGGTTCAAGTTCTTTTTCCTCCTCTTTTTTTCACAAAATGTGAGTCTTTTTTCCTACGACAAACACTGTCTCAACTTATTACATATGCTTTTCGGTCTTTTTAATAACTTGTCATCTGTTCTATATTCTTTTTCATCTTTCCACTAAAAATGATTTGTTTGTGAATTTAATAGCGAAATTATCTGTCCTCCGAAGTCATTGGTTTCCGTTTTATTTTCGTCTCTCTCAAATGTGTTTTTTAAAGTACCCCATTCTGGTTGGCCTATCTTCTATTTTTTCCTGAAAGCTGTTATATTCGTTTTCCATTTGATCACTTTTTTCACAGAATTAGAAAAAACACGGTATTGTCATCTTTATAGAGTTTTTACGATATTTATTTTTGTCTATCTATATAGTTACGTACGACTAATTTAACTGATAACTTTTTTTGTGTAATGAAAAATAATTTATAACTATGTATGCAGGCACAAAGGATTTTTGGGTGAAAAAAAATGTACGTCAGCAGGTAAAAAGTTATGTGTATTGAATTGCACGAAATATGATACAGTTAACAAAAAACAAATAGAACACTGACAATCAGTAGAAAAACACAGGTCGTTGATCAATGATGACTTTTGCCAGGGTAAAAAGGTTGTTGGCATTCAATTCAATAAGGCAGAATATTTTTTACGCTACGAATCCTCTGAACCAAAAGGCAGAATTTGGATAGTGGGTTTCCGAATTTTGACAATTCAGCTGCTGACACGCCCCAGAGTTCGGTGGGGCTCTGAAGAACGCCGTATTTCTGAAAAAAAGATGGTGAAAAGAAAGTAAAAACGGAAAAAAATAATCGAAGAACCAAAAAATGTAATTTTTTTTTATTTTTCCCTCAAAAAGTATTACTTTTTTTACCGTAACTGTTATGATGAGAAAAATCTCAAGACAACTCCGGCAAAAATAACAGTTTTTGCGTCAAAAATGTATTATTCATAGCAGTAACATAAAATTAATTGGTTACTTTGGAGTGATTTGATCAAGAAAACATACCAATTCGTTGACATCAGTTCTGAAGATGAGATGATCGTTAACCGAAATGCAATTAATGGCTTCTTCCTTGTCGAGAGTGAGCACTTTGTATCGGAACGTTGCCTCTTTTTCCATTTTCTAAAGAAAACCGTAATTAGTTTTTTTCTGGAAATTTCCCATGGAGCCAAAAAACGCTTACGTGTTTAATAGCAGTAGACTCCTTATCAGCGGACGTCGTCAGCACTCCATTGGCAGCAATGGAAACGTAGTGCTTGAGCGGCAGCTTTGACCCGTTCATTTGAATCGGAATCACGGGCCAGTCTGCGAAGACTCGTCCGACGATGAGGGCGCCTTCCATGTTTGTGCCATTCTTTCGGATGCCAACAAATATTTCCTTCCCTGTGAAAAGGACGTCAGAAGCCTCGAGAATGACGGGTTTGCCTTGTTCTTGCTCGGGTGATTCGACGATATTCCACACGAGATCCTTGAGAACAGATCGAATTTCAGGTAATCGAACGACTTCGTACTTTTTTGGCCTGGTGATGAGCGCGGTGCCGTTGATGACGATTGCCGCGTCACCAGGGAAGAGGGAGTAGACATCGGGGGTTGTGTCGTCGGGGGAGAGCTCGATTATGTCGACACCTGCCTGGAAAAAGAAAAAAACGAAATTAATTGATAAGGATGTAAAAAAACAAAGAAATAACAAAAAGCAAGAAAAATGAACCAGATAAACTTTTTTGAATGTTTTTTATGATACGTTCAAAAAAGTTTATCGTTGCGAGACAAATGTACATACTCTTGCCGAAGAGTACGCTTTTTACAAAAAAATCAAGTAAAAAAGTAAATAATAGAAAAAAAATCGTTTTGAGACAAATCAGGCAATAGTAACAATTTTTCAAAAGCATGTACGCTTGTTTGCGCTTAAAAACGTAACATGCTTTTTACGCTCAAAAGTAACATTATTTTTCATCCAAGAAGTATTATTTCTTACGGTAATTATTCTGAAAAAAATCGTCCCAAGATAGTACCAAAAAGTAACGTAAAAAATTTAGTTATTTTATTATTTTTTTAATTTTTCATAAAGATCGTAAAAATGTTTCTTCTCACACAAAAAACTCACTTCTCGAAGCGTTTCATTGAGATCTTCCTGTTCCTTCCTCGCAGCCGCGAGATCAACAGATTTGCCAGTTTTTTTGTCATCGAACTTGACATTTGGTGGAATGCGCACGACTATTGCGTGCGTGTACTTCATATTTGACCTGAAATTAGTTGAACGATTAAAATTTTATCAAACAGGTAAACACAATTTTACTAAATCGGTGTTTTTACGTTTTTTTTGTTAAAATTCGCGCAAACAACAACTCGACAACAAAAAAACCATGCGCAAAGCATGTGTAACACGAGGTGCGGGTGCAGGTGCAGGTGAAGGTCTCCTCGCGTGACGAAGGAACAGGGAAGAGTCTAGGCGGGTGGCAGCATGCATAGCTGTCACCACCATAACTCATGAATACACCCTTCAACCACACCACCGGAGCCGCCGCACGCACGTTTGCGCTTGCGCGCTAGAGTGCGTTACAAGGGACGCCCGCGCAAACAAAATCGCAGCCTTCTCGGTTGCGAAGAGTCGCGGCCGTTGCAGCCAGTGCAGGCAACCAAGTTGCCTTGGTATTTCAATTTTATGGTTTCTTTTATTTATTTCCAGTCGCCTTGTTTTCCGGAGTCCTGGATTTTGATTGTGTTTTGGTAGTAATGCGTGGACAATTTGGGAGGAGGATTAGGAAAAAAGGGAAAAATAAGAGCGTGTTTTTTTGAAACTGCTTTTATTTGCAAAAATTTTCCGACCGTTTACGGCCGATTTTTGTTTTTATCGTTTCAACGCACGTCCAAAAATAGGTGAAAACACTGATTTGTGAATCCTCGGAGTTCATTGATGCGTCAAAAAAATTTACAATTTTGCAGAAATGTTTTTGTGGATGCACGAATTGCATGAAAAAAATATTTTATATAAAAAATGTTCAAACTAAAATTAAAAAAGTTCATTTTTTTCAAAAACCACTTTTCCGCATTCCAACGAACAAAAACGTGACACAAGAAAACAACAGCGACCATGACCGCGGCGCCATCCAAGCCACGGCTCATGTTCATCTTCTTTGTTCCGTTCGACATACTTGAAGAAAGAAATTGAATTGCATTGGTTAGGGGGTTACTGGAAAGGGATTTGTCTTGCACCAAAACTTCCCCGGCGGCAGAGGCATTTGCGAACACGACGAAGAAGAAGAAGGCTACCCATCCTTGTTGTTGTGACACAGGGTGACGATTAAAGACTACAGGCCGGAGGGCAAGCCGGGTTGTCTTACGCAGCCATCGGGGGAGTTGCCGATGCTGTTTCGGGGCCATTGGTTATAAGAACGGAGGAGGGACAGTTGAGGTCAAAGATGGCACATGCGAATGAATATATCGGATCAGAAAAGAAAATGAACGTCAACATCGAAAAAACCGTCAAACAACATTAAAAACAAGTTGTTTGAAAAAATCTTCAATTTCAACAAGAAATGCACTCTTTTGCCAACCAACGGGTTTGGCTAATGGTTTTGAGATGGATTGCCCCGAGTCTCAGCTAGACTTGACATTACGCGACAAAGAACAACAACAACGAACATATACATACTACACATCACTCCGGCCAGCCAGTCAGTCAGTCAGTTGCTGCAGCTGACGCATGTACATATACGCTGCCCCTGCAGGCGTTACTCTCACTTTTCTGATGAACGCAGTCAGGAAGGAGAAAGGAAGGCGGTGTCGCCAGCGGTCGGCCGCAACGATGGAAGACCAAAAGTGCTCGAGCAGCTAGTGGCCATGGCCATGGACGACCGAAGCAATCAGCCAGCTTGGTCTGTTCGGGGAGGAGGTCGAGTGCCATGCGGTCGCCATCTGTCGCGCAGGCAGGCTAATGCACCACATCGCACCGAACTGCTCTAATTTCGTGCTTCGGCCGGCACTAACCAGGATCCCCTCAATTCATGTTGAATAGAAAAAAAAGGCTGCGCTGGGCCGACCCTCTCAACTCGGTGTTCAACAAGAGGACGTGGACATCATTTGTGCCTCCTAACATCTGGTCTAATGATAACTAACCAATGAATAACGGTGAAACAGAAAAAAAGAAAGAAAAAATGGCGAAAAGAGCAATCACACATTTTTTTCTACTCCGGCGATCAACTACTAGTACATACATATTTTATTTATTTCTGCTAGCCTGATATAAACTCGTTTTAGTACTGGCCGAGGGTATTTAACACAGCTTACGAAGCGTAACAAAAATATAAATTGAGTTGAAGCGGAGCATTTAGATAATACCTTTGATGTTTTCAATCGTTGTCAAAAATTTCAACTATGCCGAGAGGGAATTTTTTTAAGCCAGAAGACTGAATATTACAAAACAAGTGTTGGAATTCAGTGTTGTTTGCAGCTGTTTTTCTTTAATTCCAAAAAAACCCGTTCGACGAAAAACTCCATGGTTGCTTTTTTGTGCTATATAAAAAAATGTTTGCATTATTGGAATATCAAGCTGCCAACAGCGTAAATTAAAAATACAGGTGAACTTCTCATTTAAATTTCGTATCTTGCTGGAGTAACCAAAATTGCACTATGTTTACCGGGAGTCTTTTTTGATTTAAAAAAAGTAAAACAAACAGCTGCAATAAATCCGTAAGATAATTCTATGAAAGCAATATTCATATTTGCGGTAACCACTGACTAAACGCAGCTTTCAGTTTTCTTTTTTTTTCGGCTGCAAAAATGAAATATCTGACTTTCATTTTAGTGCTCTGTATCCAAAGCGTTTTATTCAGATTAACATTATCGGTTATCACGTGTCCACCTGAATTCAATTTTAATGCTACCCTGAACGGCATTTCAAAATGTTATATTAATATTCACATGCCGGAAATGCAACTTGATCGCTGCAACTACCCTTTTGCATGTCATTTTCTTCACAATGAATCTAT
Source organism: Turbatrix aceti (assembly GCA_963969345.1). NCBI lineage: Eukaryota > Metazoa > Nematoda > Chromadorea > Rhabditida > Panagrolaimidae > Turbatrix > Turbatrix aceti. The sequence goes on from OZ017768.1 coordinate 10,573,796, forward strand.
TCCGGTGATTATCCAATCCGATCTCGAAAACGATCTTCTTTGTAGGTTTCGCTATGCTTTTAATACATACATAGTAGGGGAAGGATATGTAATTATAGTTTTTTTGCAGTTCGATATTACTATAAGTATTACGATTATTATAATCCCGCTTACGTAGGATTATACGTTCCATGCAATAAATCGGAAAATGACACGAATACTAGTGATTTCGAATGGGTCGATGGATCACCTCTTACAGTAAACCACCTTGATTATAACGGCATAGGCGCATTTGCAAATTTGGGACAAGACAATAGCAAACCTGTATGGAGTCGTGATGACGGAAAGCTGCCATCAACATCGACAAATATTCTGTGCCAAATTGTGTTGGACTCTTACCAAAATACTAATTTTTTTTTTCGTAATGATGTATATATTACGAACTGGGAAAGTGATGAAACATTAGAAGAAGAACCCCAAATCACATATTCAGATTATGAAACATATAGTGAATACAATAGAGAAGATTTTTATCTTTATTCGCCGTTTCTACACGATTTACTTAGATTTTTGTGGGACGCAGTACACTTTCAACTTCTCTGTAATACTGTTTTGTTATTGATCGTCGGATTTCTTTTGATATACGGTTGTTTCAAAAATGATATGATGAAGTCGTCTTATTTTGCACTCGTTATTATTGGTTGCCTATACAACTTTATTAGTAATTTTCCGTTTTTTTTAAATACAAATGTCCAATATTTGCATATTATAAATATGCTCAGCTTTCACACAGGCATTTTGAATGCAAATTGGTTCATTCTTATTTCCTTCAACAGATTTTCGGGTATGTATTTTTTACTTTTGTTTTTCTAAAAATGCATTCATAAAAATAAATTACGCTTTTTTTGGCAGAATCGCCTCTGATTTTGACTCCGACTCTGTGATGATGCAGATGCAGAGGAAATTGGAGGTGCCTCAGAATCAGAGAGAATCAGAGGCGCTTCCGAATAGCCTTAAAGTCTAAATGTAGTTTATTTTCATACTTTTTACATGAAAATTTTTTTGTAGTGGTAACTGATCAGTGTTGTCGGTTCTGAAAATTTTTCGGGTACCCGAACCGGAACTGGAACCGAAATCCTGATTTTTCGGGTACCCGGAACCGGAACCGAAAATAAATTTTTCGGGTACCCGGAACCGGAACCGGAACCGAAAATAAATTTTTCGGGTACTCGGAACCGGAACCGGACCCGAAAGTAGAAAATTCGGGTACCCGAACCGGAACCGAAGAACCGAACCGGAACCGAAACTTTTCAAACCGCGTGCGAAACAAAATTTGAAGGATTTTCGTTACAAAAGTGTTCAAAATGAAAAAAATTGCTTTGAATATGAACTTATAATCGATTTCTAAGCGCTTTTTTTCACTCTGACATGAGAGCTCGTTTTTTCCGTCATTTGAACTCATTTTTAAAATCCGGGTACCCGGAACCGGAACCGAAAATAATTTTTTCGGGTACCCGGAACCGGTACCGGAACCGAAAATGATTTTTTCGGGTACCCGAAACCGGAACCGGAACCGAAAATGATTTTTTCGAGTACCCGGAACCGGAACCGGAACCGAAAATAAATTTTTCGGATTCCCGAACCGGAACCGAACCGGTTCCGGTTCGGGTACCCGACAACACTGTAACTGATGTTACATAGTAGTTCAAATATTATAACATTAAAAAAACAAATTTACTGTGAAAAAACAGTTTTAAAAACGTTTGGCTGATAAGTATATTTTAACGCAGAGTTGTCAAAATTACACTTTTATTTTGAGGCCTCCGAGCGAACAGCCTCTGGCTCTATGCAGAGGGGGCAGAGAGAGGCGGCGTCATACTGTTTGAAACGGGCTTTATTTGCAGCGGTTTTTCTGTGGCGCCATATGAACACGATCTGGTGCAAGCCGCTTACAGTATTCTATATCATTTTTATTCTTCTCTTCCCTCTTTTTGTTCAATTACCAATGGTTTCACACTGGCACTGTTTATTTGACATTAGTGCAAAATGCAATGTCGAATATGAATTTATTTTCGAATGGCGAAAATATGTCACAAATATATCAAATGCTATTTCTGCTGTGATGTCACTATTTTTTTGTACTTTTGCAAGTCTTAGCAGTCGATTTGGTAAGAAAAATGAGCAAGTGGTTTCAAATGAACGACGAAAAGCTGAAAATAAACTTCTCATACAGACTACTTTTTTTTCATTTTTTCATTTCCTTTTTATTTTGTCTTTATTCGTGAATAATTATTACTTTGGCAAAATGACATTTTTGGAGCAGAAAGTTTGTGTTCTTCTTCAAAACTTTACTTCACATTTTGCCATTACGTCGCTTATTGTTCCGTTCGTCGTTTGCAAAACTTGGAGAACAAAGATATTTGGATCCATGTGGCTGACAGCGTTTTTTGCAAAACCGTCTTCCAACCCGGTGAAACGTATTGTAACGGCCATCCCTTTTAGTGTCTACATGATTTTATACTACGTTATTCCTTCCTTCTCTTTTGCTCTGTATAAACATTTTTATTTTTAAGCAAGTTTCAAGTGCGTTTTTTCGATGCGTGCTCGAAAGTTCCAAAAGTTCTGTTTTCTGTAGTATATTGTATTTTGATTTATGCAACCAAAAGAACTTTCAAGGAACACAACAAAATCCATGAAAACACTAAACTGGAGGCTGCATTTTTGTGTTCTAATATGTGAATGTTTTCTGTTGAATAAATCTTTGTATCTTTGTCGGAATCCAATAAAAGTTGACAGAGTATGTTTGCAGGTTCTTGATATAGGATTGCGGGAGCATTGTGCCAATGATTTCCAAATTCTTCTGTATATAGTAACTGTGCTAGCGCGCCATTCATGCGGTCTTCTTTATTAACTTTTAAGTGATTGAGAGTGAGAGGTGATCCGTCTACCCATTCAAAGTTATCGGTTGTGCCATCTTTCAATTTCCCGCACGGAATGTATAATCCGATGAATGCGGGAGGGAAGTCGTTGTAGCGTTCTACTGTAACTTTTGTATCAAACTATAAATTTTAGGATATAACATACTAAGAACTCTGTTTTCAAACTCGGTTTGAATAACGACGGGAATTGATTCGTTGTGTAGAAACTGACACGCCTGGGGATAATTACAGCGATCAAGATCTTTGGCTGGCGCATGTAGATTAGCGTAACATTTAGAAACGTTGTTTATCGTAACATTGAAGTAAAATACAGGTGGACACTTTGAAACAGTCAATACATTCTGCAGTACAACAAAGCAAACTGTTAACATTTGAAGCAACGCCGATATACCCATTTTTTGGCCACTAAAACCAAATGCTGACTTTAAATAACAAAATTATCTAAAGATATTAGACGTTGTCTAAATGTAAAAAAGCACCTGTTTTATTTGTATTTTGTTTGACATTTTCAACAAAACAAGATTGCCTGTTACGCAGACACTACAGCCGCTGTGTGCGCAACATGTCTCCGACTCCGAAGTTCGCGTTGACAGCCATCGACAGAGTGTTTACCCGATATTTCCCTGATAAGTGATCTACTCAGTAAAAAAGCATTCAAATTAGAGCTTGAGCATGACAAATGTGGTACGAAAAATTCCTACAAAACAGACTTCAATATAAAAAAAACACGAAAAAAGTGCGTACGCGCTTTGCGTCAGGAATTCTTACTCGTGAAAGTCACTAAAAAAACTGCAAAAAATAAATTATGCAATTGAAAAGCGGGGGATGTGAATCTTCTCAAGTTCCACACACACAACCTTTTATCGACATTGAAGTCAAATTGCTTCCAAAGTCAAAGTGCGAGAGGCACATAAGCGTTGTTGATTTAGAGCTTTTCTTTGATGCACTTTTATCACCATTCACAATGACTTCTCTTGTCTTTGTTCATCTTCTCTTTACCGGTCTTGTAGCAGTTGTTTCTGGAATTCTTGATCGTGATTGGCATTCCGTACCAATCAAGGATTCTGTAGTAAAGCAGCAGCTTCTTCCATTGGCTATTGAAGCTCTCAACCAAGGTTTTTATGATTCAGGAAACGAAGCAGTTTTCCAAACTGCTGCAACAAGATCGTTTTTTGATGACGGCGACAACAACAGTGCTTCAAATTACCGCCTAGATTTCAGTTTGCCTGATGAAATATTTCTTCGAGTTAATTTTCATCATTCATTTAAAGCCACTGTTGTCAACAGTTTGGAATCCCTGGATATCTTTGTTAAAGAAAACTCCGATAGCCAAGTAGTCCAGGATCTTATTCCCATCGCAAGAAAAGCCCTGAGTGAGCACGGCCTTCCTGTAATGATATTCATCGGAGCGTTAAAAAAACGATTTGATGTAGACCCCCCTAAACCAAACTATCGACTACATTTTAATACAGAATTTCGTAAAAAATGGCGCGTATCTATATACCATTCGGGAAACATCACCGATGTTCTGGATGTGACACCAGGTTTACGTATTAGCAAGAATATAACATAATACATGTATGTAAATAAATAGTCACAAAGCTTGATATTTAGTAACTTTTTCAAATATCGTACTTCAAATATACACATATTCACACAACACATTTGCCGAGTCGATTTCGGTCATTTTTTTCTATTTTTTGGGCCATTTTTTACTCGATCGACAACTCTGATGCAAACCTTTTAGTTCATTGAAGTTAATGTAAAAAATCAAAACGCTGTATAAATAATCAGTAAAAAAACTAAAAGTTTAAGAAAATTTTGCAATTGCAACGCAATAAAGAGCGAGGACGTGACTCTCGTCATGTTTTCGCACACAATATTTATTTTTATCCTTTTTTAAAGCAGTTATATCAAAATCAAGGTGTGGCTGTTACAAAGTGGTTGTTGAGAATAGCTTGACATAAGAAGAGCTTCTCTGTGGTGAATTTTTATTATTACTCACAATGAGTTTTTATTTCTTCGTTTTTCTTCTTTTCACCGGTTTTGCTGTCTCCGCTTTTCACATTGGTGATCTGGATTGGCATTCTGTACCCATCACGGATTCTGAAGTTCAGGGGCTTCTTACTTACGCCCAAGATGCTCTTACTGATCAGCTGTATGTCGATGGAAGCAAAGCCGTTCTCTTTGCTGCTTCAACACGTACGCTTTTTGATTACGGCAACAATGAGAATGTTCCAAACTACCGTCTGGATTTCGCATTGCAATATGAAAAATACATGCGCGTTTCTTTTTACAAATCGTATAAAAACACTTTGATCATCAGTATCGACGAGATACTTCTTTTGAGGTAGCATACAGAGCCTGATTTCTTGCGATTCAGCACGTTTTAAAAACTGTAGTGTATGCAGGTTAAAGAATAAATATTTATTTATTTATTTATTTATTTATTTATTTATTTATTTATTTATTTATTTATTTATTTATTTATTTATTTATTTATTTATTTATTTATTTATTTATTTATTTATTTATTTATTTATTTATTTATTTATTTATTTATTTATTTATTTATTTATTTATTTCACCATTACTCAGTGGTTAGTTATCATTAGAAATAATAAATAATTCGTCCCTAATTCACACAAAAATCAATGAAGTGCAATTATAAATTCCGTGATAATTTTTGTGAAACAACAAGGCAATGTTAACCTTTATTGGGTATGGTTTTCAAACGACACCACCATTGACTCAACTTTCATTTTTCATTTATTAACCGTCTCGGACCAGACAATAAGTTCCAAGGATGGAGAGTCAAATTGATTCAACTATGAAGTCAAAAAGATATTCTGCAGCGGTCGTTTGCTTGAATCAGCTGCAAATGTCATTGGACCATTCCTTTCCGAGAAAGGAACACTTGCCGATGGTATGTAGATAAAAGTGCCAAATGTATTTTTTTGTGGTAGCGCCCTCAACGAAGTGCATATTGGTACAACCAAGTCAATCCAGAATGAACCAAAAACACAAAAACTGGTGTCATTTCAAGGTAGTTGCGTATGTGCTTGGGAAACGCATTTTCCCATGTCTTTATCCCGAAAATCACTAACATAAGGCAGTCGGCATATTATGCGATTAAACAATTATTTTTGAGCAGTTTTTTGTTGTTTTCATTTTAGCTGCAACTGTGCCGAGCAGGAAGTTATTGGCTCGCCCACAGTTTGATCGGCTAATTTGATTAAGAAAATGTTATTTCCGGGTATAATGTTAACAAAAAATGTCCCAGGTGTTGGATTTGCCAGAAATGTACCCCCTGTAACAAATGTTGTTTCCTGGTTCTTATATATCTTTGTAAATAATAAATATTGTTTTTGATGATCTAAAAATGTTGGTTTTGTGCTGTTTGCTAATTATTAGGATTTTCGTTGTTTTTTTCTGAAAAAAAAAACATAAATAGAATTTTCTTTGTTCGCCTTATTAAAAATAGTACCTGACGTTGTTTCATTAGTTTATTTTCGCATGCTAATCTTTCATTCAAGCTAATCAGTCAACTAATTTATCAAATGCCGTTGCTCGCAGATGATTTGTTTTTGACGCACAACAAGAAATTATTGCAAGAAGTTTCTGAGAACTCCATTTAGCAGAAGTACACCTGCTTTTATGTCAGCCGTTCGGTAAGCTTATTCTTTGCGCGTGCTGCCGCATTTGTTCGCGTTTGTTTGAGAAAGGTTACAGTACGACAAGAATCTCGGATTTGCTTTTTTTAACCAAGATTCTGACGTTATTTTCCGGTTTCCGTTTTTATCATAAAATGATTCTCAGACATAATGATTTTTAAATACATCATAAATATAGCGAACATAATTTTGATATTGCATATATTTGCAGACGATTTGTGGGAAAACGTGTATACTAATTTTGCGATCTATAAGAAAAATGCAAGCAAATAAACACATATTATATCTGACATTTTGCCCTAAGTCCTTTTTGTGTCCTACACCATATGATCTTTTTTAAAGGTCGCGTGTAGGATGCTATCTACACTTTTTTACGCAAATGTCAGTTACATAATCTTCGTTAAAAAAAATAATAACTCTAGGGTACTGTAATTTTCTTTGTACTTTTACTCAATTCTCCTAAAAAGTAGAAAATCTGCCAAAAAACGTTTAGAGCATGCCACATATACAGATTGTTCTCGACATTTTTTTTATTTGTATAAAAAGTTCATCGCACAATGAAATTGTTTGCGAATGTCATCTTTAGATTTTATATTCATTTTTGAAACAACATTCAGAACAGACAATACGCAATAACGAATCATTAAGGCAGTCATCCTTCATTTTTAACAAACAAATTATACTGTATATACAATATTTTTCATATATACATGAGCATGAACGAGAATACTGTAATTTCATTCGATGTGTCATTTTGTTTTAACCGTGTGCAAAAGTTCGATACGTTGAAAGATCGGGATTACAACGAGTTGTTTTCAGACGTCGGATTCAACACAAATCGGATGTTATCACCGACTTGAGCGTTTTTTACAATTAAGTAAGATTGCTTGTTGAGAATTTCTATTTGTTTGTTTATGTCTGAAAATGAAAAAAACGGTTAGTAAGAAATTTAATGTCAAATAATATGAGCTGCATTTTTTAACTCGGATTAACTTGGAAAGGATATAATAACTTTGACTCATTTCATATAACAAAAAATTTTAGGAAATCGGAAAAAGGTCCATAGGGTGTAAAAAATTACCTGAAGCTACAAGTTGTCGTTTAAACTGCGGCCTGGTTCGCCGGTTGCCACTGATGAGAATCATATTAGCTTTTGAATCAAGCGAAGAGCTGTAGATGGTTAAGCTCGATGGAGTACTTGGCAGCTGCATAGTGCACGGGTCTGTATCGGACGTAACAGTCAATTGAAGTTTCTTATTGTAGCTCTGCTCATCCAAATGAACGTAGCAACCTGTAATAATATGTATTTATAATTTGATCAACGCAAAAAAATTTAAAGTAATCTACCGAAATTAGTAATCGTGTTTTCATTCTCAACATAGGGTACCTCAACTTCAGTTTTATGCAATTCCGGTTTGAATGTTGGCGCGCATTTTGTCAGTTTTGCAGTGGTAGATAAAATGACAACACAAGTAAACGACATCAAACTTTGTTTGACCATTGTTATCAGGATAGGATCGTTGTAGTCGTCTGACAAAAAATTAATCGTGTTTGACTTAAAGAAGTGAGATTTAACGAAAGTCGCAGCTTCTTATATTTAAATCTTTTGGCGCGCGCGCACGCAATGGAACAACCCGCCTTAAAAAGTGGGGTGGCACATGTTGTATCCTTCCCCTAAAGGATGAATGATTCATCGTACTGCCGTTGCTCACGCACACGCGCACACACACATACAAAGATTATAAACAACGCCGGCTTTACCAATTTGGAAAAAAATTGTTGCGCAGATGTCTTGTCCATTTACACCTACTCCGAACTGCGTCAAGCGGATTGGATTGTACGTACAAAGATTGTGCGTACATGATTTGGATGCTTACGCAAAGGAACAATTTAATTGCGAAATACTATAAATTTATTTATAAAAATTGTATACGGAAATCATGATGTCAAAATGAAGTCTGTGAGATCCGTCGAATTATTATTACGGGTCTCACAGACTTTATAGTCATAAAATGATTCACAATTTCTATGTACATCTGTTATTTTGAAATTTTTCATTTCTAATCAGAATGTAGACATCGTAAGGATCTGCTGACCTTTGAAATCAGAAGGTCACTTTTTTTCGGTATTATAATTTAATACCATGACATGAGCCGTACATGAGCGGGTTTCATTTTTGATGCGAAAAATAAGCCTACAAAAAAACTGATTCCAGGAAGCGTTGACTAATTATTTACAATTTGACAGGATTATACGCCAACGTAGAAGCCTTTAAAAAAAGCTGTGTTACGCAAATTGCCATGAAAAAAAAGAACCCTGACATTGATGACACAGGCAGAAGGTGCCATCGTTGTGTTATGGATAATAAAAGTCTAAAAAAGACAAGTCTGAAAGAAAGTGTAAATACATGAGTCAGCTTTTTTACAACTTTTATCTTAAATTTTGTAAAATGGATATTTCAAAATTAACATTTAAGACGGAATACATAACGTCATCAAAATAAATAAAAGTGCAAAACAATTTTTTATCACAAAAAATGAATTTTTTAAATTATTAATTTATGCGTTTTCATTTGGATTACAATGACATGATAATTTTTGGTGCTTTTTTGAATCCATTATGATATCATTATTACGAAGAAGCTACAAAAAAGGAAATTAACTGCATGACATTTGCTGGTAAGAAACAAGAACAAAACAAATGGAACGTTTTTTGTAGCCAAAGTATATATTCAAAAAAATGACACAGGCATATTTTTTTTATGTTTTCACACAATTTGTTGAAAAACATGAACACTACAGCAACGCATTTTCAAGTCAAGTAACATAACACAGTATGAAATTTTATAGTTGATCAAATTTGCACCGGGAATGAAAAAAAGATAGAATACCACCCCACTATGGGTCGATTAAATCAGCATTCTTTGAAGTTGTCTTCTTACGTTGTCAAATTTCCCACCATTGTTTCATGTGGGTTGTTTTGTTGTTTCGATGTGTATCGGAGAGGGGTGTAGGTTTTTTGATACCAGAACGGATGAGTCCGTCAGTGATAAGTTGATCGTAATAAGTCTAAAAAAATTGTAAAAAGGGGTGTAAAAGGCTAAAAAAGTATTGAACCTGTTCTACGGACGTCGTACGCTGCCAATGACTGTACGCCGCACTGTTAAAGTCATGCAACATCAAAATAGGGTAACTGCTCGTTGAACGATCGTTTCCATGAATCTGAAAAACTCACGATGTGAAAGCAAAGTTCGATTTTGCTGAGAAACATTATGTCAGGTATTTATAATAGTACTTTGATGTTATGCCTAATTACAGCATTTTGCTAATGATGCGTGTAGAAAATAACTTCTTTGTTATTACAAAAAGGGAGGTATACCCAAAAAGATTTTTTTTCAAAAGTATTAAAAAGTATGTATTGACTTCATTATTCTGGCATAAATGATTTACTTCTCCCATTATCCTGAGATTTACAAATCGTCTGCACGTCGTTAATCATACCTTTTCTGAATTTATTTTGCGTGCTGACGTACATTGCAAAACATGTAATTAAATTTATTTATTTATTTATTTCACCATTACTCAGTGGTTAGTTATCATTAGACCAGATGTTAGGAGGCACAAATGATGTCCACGTAGGTGTAAATGTCTCGATTCGTTTATGTAATTAAATATGGGATATTTATTGCGATTGCAAATGCTTTTTGATACAACAAGAATGAAAAAGTACAAAGTACTATCGGTGACAAAAACATGCGCACCGACTTTTTTTTTATTGACTTGTCGACTTTAAGGGTACAAATAAATGTTTTATAATATTTAACAGACACTCTGCGAGCCGATTTAGGATCGAGGACACATCAATTTGACACTTTCAAATGTTTTGAGTCAGAGTTGCAGGCCTTCGGGGGAAAGGTCCAAAACCGCGATATTTTATTTTATAAAATTCGGATTCACGAGATTCGGCTTCAGAAGTGTTTTTCATAAAAAATAGTGCCCTTTGCTACGTTGGTCATGAACAATTCTGAAAAAATTAATATAAGGGTTTCTGAGGACGGCGGATCCAATGACATACTCAGAATTTTTTTTCAGTTACGGTAATTATCGATTTTTTGATATCATACGTTTTCAAACCGCTATCATATTCGGATCTCAAACTTAAGCGGTAATTCGATAAGCCTATCATCTTCCCCGTTGTTTTTTGTATCGAAAAATGTAAAACACGAAAAAAAATCGCGTGCCCAAGGTTATCATAAATTTTAATTTATGCTCCAGACTCCGCACCGAAGCCCTGCGCGCAACGTGCATGCATGATTTTGCGCTGCTGCACACGCGTATTGACCTTTATTTTTTAGACACATGCCTAACTTATTATAAAAATCGTTTTTGGAACCATTCAATAGGTGTGCCAAGGCGGGAAGGTGTACAGTAGTCTTTTTTCCAAGCTTCACCTGTAAAATGCCCGAGGCTATTAGCCATGAACATTTTAACAAAAATGACCTAATCTATCTTTAAGAGAATTCAATTCTCTATGGAGTATGAAATTTTCAGATTTTTGCCTTTATTTTTGGGTTCGGTACAATAATTTGAAAAACATACACCAAGTTTAACCTTCATTTTTCTGCCGACGCTTCTCTTAAGAAATAAAAATCTCATAATTTGAAGTCAAATTTAGAAGACGTTGGGCAAATTAAGCTACAGTATCCGAAAATTATGGTGAAATTCTGAAAATTTTGTACTCCATAGAGAATTGAATTCTCTAAAAGATAGAATAGGTCATTTTTGTCAAAATGTTCATGGCTAATAGCCTCAGGCATTTTACAGGTGAAGCTTGGAAAAAGGACTACTGTACACCTTCCCGCGTTAGCACACCTATTGAATGGTTCCAAAAACGGTTTTTGTAATAAGTTAGGCATGCGTCTAAAAAATAAAGGTCAATACGCGTGGGCAGCAGCGCAAAACTATGCGTTCACGTTGCGCGCAGGGCTTTGGTGTCGAGTCTGAAGCATAAATTAAAATTTATGACAACCTTGGGCACGCGATTTTTTTTTGTGTTTCACTTTTTCTGATACAAAAAACAACGGGGAAGAAGATAGGCTTATCGAATTACCGCTTAAGTTTGAGATCCGAATATGATGGCGGTTTGAAAACGCATGATATCAAAAAATCGATAATTACCGTAACTCAAAAAAAATTCTGAGTATGTCATTGGATCCGCCGTCCTCAGAAACCCCTATATTAATTTTTTCAGAATTGTTCATGACCAATGTAGCACGGAGCATTATTGTTTATGAAAAACACTTCTGAAGCCGAATCTCGTGAATCCGAATTTTATAAAATAAAATATCGCGGCTTTGGACCTTTCCCCCGAAGGCCTACAACTCTGACTCAAAACATTTGAAAGTGTCAAAATGATGTGTCCTTCTCCCCGGCTTGGTCCTAAATCGGCTCGCAGAGTGTCTGTTAAAATATACGTACATATACTGATTGTTTGATTCTAAAATTACCATTTGTACAAATCCATTTTGCACTTTTTTTTCTACCATATAAAAAAATGAACAACATACTCGACAGCGTTGAATAAATAGTTCCTGATCACGTAAATTCTACTTGTTGACAGATTATCGGTTTTATTTTTTTTTGAAACTACATGCACCTGCAAAAGACAAAAAGACACCGCCGTTCACTGTTCATTGGTTAACTTTGTTTCAAACTTCCGTAAATGTGGCATACACGTGCACCTAAATGATTGACTTCTATCATGATTTATGGGAGAGTACTGATGTTTGGTAAAAGAAACCGAAAGTACATTATATGTAGTACTAATTCAGCAAGTTCTTAGTGTTATAAAGTGTTATAAAGTTGTGTCAATGAGCGAAACAGCGAACTACATTTGACCTTTTTTTGCATTGCTTGACATTTGATTGTTAAGCAATGCAAAGCTTTTCCTTGTATTTCAGACTTATTTCTAGTACAAAGTGAAAGCTTTTTCACAATTTTAAGATCTTACATCAAGCTATAAAAAAATATTTTCCTGACGTTAGATAATGTTTAAAATGACTTTCTACAGTATATCATGGTCTTTACGGGGGCTAAGTATAATTCTTTGCTTTAACAAAGCTTAGCCTTACATATCAGAGTTGAAAGCGTTACCATATATCAAAACGTTTACGCCTACGTGGACGTCATTTGTGCCTCCTAACATCTGGTCTAATGATAACTAACCACTGAGTAATGGTGAAATAAATAAATAAATAAATATCAAAACGTTTACAATAATGTTCAAGATTCATCAAGGCATAAAAAACAGCAAGAAACGTGGCACCGATCGACCAAGCTGTTGTTTTAACACATGTGTTTGTTTGATTTGTGTCAGAGTTTCGAAATAGCACGGGTGTTCTCGTTTCATCAAAAAAATGCCCTTGCAAATAGAAAAGTAACTACCAGATAAAGCGTAAAGTGATTCAAAAGCCACATACTTTTTTTTTATCATTTCGTTGGATTGTTTTTTTTGCAAGTGTCCTATGTAAAACGTCGAAATCGAGTACGATTTGGGTTTGGATGTTTGCGTTTAAGACAACACACATTTTTGTTTTTATTTGGTATTGCGTATCACAACTTTTACTTTACTTTTTTAGGCGGCAATTTTAATCATCAAACATCATTTATTTAGAATCCTATATCTCGGATAAAGTGTGTACCCTAACAAACTGTTTACACTAAAAAAATTAAAAATATTTTCTTGCTCTTTGTAGTGCTTGCAAACGACAGCAGAAAACATCATCGGTCAAGAGGTAATTTAACTAAACTTTTACATATATGCCTTACGTAAACGGTTATTTTCTGCAAAACACTACACGCTTTTCTGGCACAGACTTTCCCTGCATTTGTGAACGTAATTTTTATATTAAATTTTCTGTTTATTGATAATGAGATCCTACGTGGAGTAAGCCTTTGCTGAAAAACCACAAATCGGACACCAAGCTGACTCTCCATCCTTGTAACTTATTGTGTGTCCAAGGCGATAAATAAATGAAATGATAATGAAATAAAAACAGCATTTTTTTATGAAAAAAAGGTTATATGCAGTTTTGCAGGATATATTGCTTTGTCCTCTGGCTGCTTAAAATTGATTACTGTAAGTTAAGTTTAATGTGATACCGAATCATTACCAAACGTATGATTGACGTGACGTGATTGCTTGTTTGAAACGCTGTAGTATTATACTTTACATAATAATAGCACAAAATGATCTAACTTATATAAATAAACGTGCTATTTAATAAGTTATTAATAAATGATAAATGATTGATTTCGAGACATTTACACCTACGTGGACATCATTTGTGCCTCCTAACATCTGGTCTAATGATAACTAACCACTGAGTAATGGTGAAATAAATAAATAAAAATGATTGATTGATTTATATATAACAACATTTACATTAATTACTCTTACTGCCAAGTGATTGCAAAAGGATTGATGGATCATATTTATTTATTTATTTACTGTCTTGCACATTTTGTTTATTATAATTTTCCCATAAGAACGCAACTAACATTTGTTTTTAAAATGTGCTTGTAATACTTACATTAGTTATTGGTAACATGAGAAAACAATAACAGAAACAATATAGAAATCATAATTTGCACGGATTTGATGGATAACTCTAACCGTCTGTATGTACATAAAAACTAGACAATATTCAATCATTCGACTCAGTATTAGATAAAGATTATGTTGAAAAAAACCGCGCTATGCAGTGACCGGAAAAACCTTATAGTTGTTCATTGAACAAATAGATTTTATTTTCATTTTAGTTTTCATGGATTTTGTTTGCATACTGCATACTCTCAGTAGTATACGCATTGGAGTTTGCATACTGTACGCGCAGTGCTGTGTTTATATTTAATTTTATTGATGGCTTTCTGGAATGTCAAATTTTGTATTGAAAAAACAAAAAAATTGTGCAAAACGGAATCCGTTAACAATAAGCTCAAAAGTACCAATAAATCTAATATCGTTAGTGCTTATTTTTTGTTAACCGTATCAGTTCTCACGTATGTATTTTATTATTTTTTTTTTATTTCACCATTACTCAGTGGTTAGTTATCATTAGACCAGATGTTAGGAGGCACAAATGATGTCCACGATGATGTCCACGATGTATGTATGCATGCATTTTAGTGAGCTTTTTAACAACTTTATTACAACAACACTTGCATTAAACATCATACAACGATAGTAATTCATTATACTACCAGACAAAGGATCAGGACAACAACAGCGGTTTTGAGAATCAGAATATCAGTATGTTTGTAATCAACCAAAGCGGCATGTATGTATGAATGAGAAAAATAAACATACGTGTGTGGGAACTGCGTTTACGTGGGCATACTTACGTACATATGCGTGCTAAAGCGATAACTAAATACATATTTATTAAAGTAATTCGAAAATACCCGGAAAAAATTTTATTGGTAAAAAAATAATTTAAATAAATTAGGTAAACGATATTGTATGCATAAATTTAATTTTAAAATAAATATGAGAAAATAATTATAAAAAAAGGTAATGAAATAAGACACGTTTTTTTGATTTGTGTATTGCATGAAAGACTCCATGAATACGACATTAGATGATGTGCATATGATTGCTCGTTGACAGATTTTAAATTAAACGTATTAATAATGTTTAATTTCTTCGATGCTTATGATATTTGGAACTGGAAGCATGCTTTTTTTCAACGTAATCAGCATCAGCATAGTCGTCAGTGTCGTCGCTGCCTCTCGAAGATGGTTTAGTTTTGTTAACACGATGGCCATACTTCAGATGAACTTTCATTATCAAATCCTCGTAGTAATCCTGAAGATTTATATCAAACGTAAGGTTACGGTAAAAGTTTTTTGAACTTAGATCATTTATATTTGCGTAATAAAAATAATAATAACGGAGGTGGATCATACGGTAGATGCTTACGCCAAAAAAAAAGTTTCAGAAAAAACCACGAGGGCATTGCGTGACGCGCATTTACGTATTATCCTTTGCCAGATAAAAAGTGAGTTGCAGCAATTTTTTTCTTTGTTATGCACTTTTTTATGAGATTTTTTCTATTTAAAGGATAAAAAATGTACTTTATTGTCTCCATCGTAGTATACGATAAGCAAGTTTTGCGATCTTTTTTTCAAGACAATGAGAGCGCGAAAAAGAATTTCGTTATTGTCCCCCTTTGTTTGTTTGTAATACTAATAAAAAAATACATATGTCGTATATCAGACCCTAACTTACCATTTCTTCCTCGCTCATCAATTGCCATTGTTGATTGAGTTTTGCGATTTTTGCTTCTCGTTTTGATGCCGCCACTGGTGTTTGTGTGTTTTTTTCTGGTTTGGATTCTGATGACATATGCACAGCACCTTGATCTTTTGAAATAGGCTTGGAACAGGTAACAACAAATAAAGAAACAAGGGTAAACAAAAATAAGTTGAATGTTGTAAGCAGCATGGTTTTGAACTAATACCTAAAACAATTACAATAATTAAAATTAATTACAAAATAATGCAAAGCAATTGCTTTGAGAAACAATTGTTTTACATTCACGCATGCATAACATTTTGTAAAAAAGATAACAACATGCCTGGGCCTTGGCTGGCATATTTGTTGCCATTCAGGTGCACACTTCGCCGCCCCTATTCTTTCTCCTTGCCTTATAAACTACCTGGTACAAGGCGGAGTTTCTGTTTTTTTTCTATTACACTTTGGCTTGCGATTATCGAGAAGCGCGAGACGGATAAAGATTGGGGTGGTATACGGTGAAAACAGTTATGACAATGACACGTAACAAGTACCTCAATCCTTTTTAAAAGTATGAAGTTTAGAAGTTACTAACATTCCAGAACTTCAAATATTTTGTACTGTTTAAAAAAAAGTTTCATGCTGAAAATAAATGAAATCCATAATCTGGTTTTTGTCCGAATGGTTCAAGAACGAACTTAAAATACAAATAAAAGCGGAAAGCGGTGTCAAGTTATTCGCTGGAATAAAAAATCTCATAAACGTTCGTCGATCTGATATAATTTTTGCAAAAAGTAGGGTTCCAAGTCAAGCGTAGCAGGAACAATTATTGTAGTTTCTGACATTCGAGAGCTAACAATGTTAACTTTATGCTATTACGCCAGAGCTTTGGTACCCATGCGAGGATGGAAGACAAAAAATAGTGAACGAAAGCAGAGCAAGCTCATTGGCGAGGGGGTTGCTCTGGGATTCACAATGATGATGAGTATTTATTTACTTATTAATGAGTATATATGGAATTTGAACACACCTACATACTCCCATCATATTTATGTACTATAAGTGGAATGCCTAAACGCTTTCATTCATGTGAAATGGTTATAATTCGATATACAAAAGTAATATAATTATTTCTTTCTTTTATAAAAAATTAAAAACCTATTTCCATTGGAACGTCGGAACCAAAATAAACAAAAATAATACACATAGACTTGCTCTTATATACTAACACAAGATAGCATATATGACTCAAAAAAAGTCAGATATTCTAGTGTAAAAAAGTAATTAAGCCATGACTTGTTTTGCAGATCTGTAAAATATTGTAGTTTTATTTATGAACATACCAACGCAAGTATCTTCTAGACTGGTCTATTAATTAATTTTTTGCCGACAGTACAGTCTATATTAGAGCATCCGGTTTTCAACTGTCTGTTTTTGTGAACTATTGTTTTTATCTATTGACACTGTTGACACCCCCAAGGATTCTTCTTATGCATTTTTTCAACTCATCACTAATTCGACACGAAGTAATGAATAATTAGAAATTAGGCAACTAAGTCAAATTTGGGTACCATACCCAGAACCCAGTTGATTGTTTGTTTTTGTAGGCTTATCAAATGAGTGCTAACGTAATTAAGCATTCAAAGACGGCATTTTAAAAATGAATGTTTTTTACACACTGTATTATCTGCATGCTAAAATAATTTTGTAACATTTTCTCATATTATTTTTAGTATGGCGTGCATGTCATGAACTTTGCTTTCTGCCCGTATGTAAAACAAAAAAACATTTTTAAAACTGTATATGGCAGTTTTTTGTTGCCCGAATGATAAAAATGTTCGATTGATTGCAATTTGTATTTAAGAGCTTAGTAAGCTAATAAATTACAAATCACGAGCCGAAATTGAAAAATTTGTAATAAACAGTTCGTAGAACGCTTATTATTTGTTTATGCAACAAACAATTGCAACATAAAAAGCTTACTTACTCATTATGTTTTGTTTTCTTATTGCATCATTATGATGCAATTTGTTCTGTAGATTTTTTTATTTTTCAAAACTAAACATTTTTAAAAATGTGGAAAATTTTATTTATAAAACAATAAACAATGTTTAAAAAATAATTTTGAGACCGAATGTTGTTACACAGTTTGTAACCCGAAAATCAAATTCTGAATTCAAAAAGATGTAGAATCTTTTTGGAAAAGATGTCGAGTCTTATTTGAGACAGTTCAAGGAAATCTACATACAAATCCCTAAACACTTCCGTGTAAGACAAATACCATTTTTTTATCAGTTAATCACTAAAATACAAACTGTTTGTTACGCAATATTCAGTCTGACATGATACGTAATTGCACAAGAATGCAGAACAAAATCGAAGTCATTTTTATTCGCATTCTTTACGTTTTTGTTTTTGTCTAACACCGCTAAAGTTTCTAAAATAAGTTCAAAAGGTTCTGTAATATCAAAATTGTAGGGGGAAAAATTGTACCGATAAAAACAATGACGGGAGTTAAAATAAATTCATTGATTCCTATCATTGTAGCTTGCTTCTTAGGCTTGGATAACTATTTTTAACAATAATTTTAACCTATCCTGTTTCGTTTTGGAGACTTCAACATTTTTTATAGTTTAAAAGTATCACGAATATTTACACAAAAACAGCATGTACTCAAACATATGACACTTCAAAAAAATTGTATATACAGATTGACAATGTCTCAATTTGACATACATACTGTAAATGGCTTACAATTTTTTTCTCAGATCAGCTCTCTTACCTGGAATAATTGGGCACGTTGTTTACAAAGGCATGCAAGATTATACATAACGATGGATTTTGAATATTTCAACTAACTATCTAAGTTAGAATAAAGCCTATGTCACTTACCCGTCAGAGATCGACAACGTGCAGCACTATCTATAGTATTATAATTTTGTAACAATTGCAAAAAAAAAGATTAGAGATGTGCAAATATGTATGTATGTTAACGTACTTAAATAATTATATACGTGTTTTGGAGTATGTATGCATTCTAAAATAAAATTGAATTATTGCGGAACTTGGCGGCCCTAAATATTAGTATTGTTCTTTTGAGCATTTGTGAAACACAACGGAAAACAACCACACAAAAGCAATTCAACACAACTTCATCAGGAAGTTTACAAAAAGCCAAATTGTATGCAACACATTGAAAGCACGGAAGCTGTTTTTTTTTTATTTTAGACAAGGCGTAGGCGAGGTAGTATTTACTAGTACGTCAACATTCTGCCATTCACTTTGACAGTGGACTATTATGGGTTTACGACGATAATTGCACAACAGCGTTTTTGTCTCCCAAGGAGATAATTTGTCTAAAACCTTTTTTTTATATTCATTTAATGCACGGAGATAATCTGATGATAGTAACATTATTTTTTGAAAACGTCGTTATTTTGAAATCTTGTGTGAGAAAAAGGGATGTTATTGTTACGTTAAAAGGGAATCAAATGTGTTATCTTCGGCTCTGATTTACTTTCTAGAGTCAATGCTATGGTATTTTACAAATAACAACCCTGTTACAACTAAAAGACACAATTATCTACCTGTCAGGTGATGCGCTCAAAAAAAGTACGCATGTTATATGCCACCTACGTATGACATTTAGCTATGATATATGGTGGCATAATAAATACCATCTTCTTAAAAAAAAGTGCGAAGCTGCAACATGTCAGATGTTTGTTTGTTTGTTCACAAGGAAAGTTTATTTAAAAAACTATATGGTTTTTGTTTCTGAAAACCATTGAGAAGGACAGTAGATAAATAAATGAATAAAAATTATATCGACAGAGATGTATTTCATGTTTTTAACGTGATGGCAGTTGTTTGGCCAAAAAAACACACACTGTGTTTTGGTTTTAACCAAAAAACTGTGTTTTACGATCTTTTAAAAAGCTGATCATAGTAAGATGCTTGTTCATAGACAGTCTCGTGATAGCAGCATCTCCAGTCAAAGACTAGAATTCATTTACCCATTCTTGAGAAACACGATCTTTCTCTACATTGTCACGTATGTAGTACAAAAATAGTGTAAATTAGTGAAATAATATAAATGTCTTTTTAGTCTCATCTCAATACAAAGTTAGTCATTCGAACAAGTTAGTGTAAAATCAACTCCTCTCTAACAACGAACTGCAGTAGCGCAAACATGCCTCAGGACTTCACGACTTTCTGACTCCGAAGTCCATGTTGACATCCGTCCACAGAGGTAGACGTCCCATGAAATCGCATTATGATATATTGTATGTATGTAATGTTGTGCTAACCATTAAGAAGGACGGTAAAAAAAAATATAAAAAAACATGAAATGGTACAAAATTTCATTTTGTAAGAACCTTAGATCATCTTCCGGCGGGTAGCTACCCCCCCCCCCCCCGTCACCGCGGGGGTATACCCGGGGGTCCCCACCCCCTCCCCCCGATCCCCGTCCCCAACCATTTGTGACCCCCGTCAAGGTGTAAATCCCCCGTCCCCGACAGATTCTGCCCCCTACAAGCATTTACCGTCAAACGCGGAAAAACGTTCAAAAGTAACACAACTATGCACAAAAACATTGCGAAATACGAATAATTTGTTTACAATATGCTTTCTTTTTTGTTTAAGACAAATTGATACCCTTTTTTTATTCTTTTTCAATGCACTCGAGGGCAACCCCCCCTGTCCCCGGGGGGGAGGCAATTTTCTGTCCCC
Source organism: Turbatrix aceti (assembly GCA_963969345.1). Lineage (NCBI taxonomy): Eukaryota > Metazoa > Nematoda > Chromadorea > Rhabditida > Panagrolaimidae > Turbatrix > Turbatrix aceti. The sequence continues at coordinate 10,594,413 of OZ017768.1, forward strand.
GACTGCGCCCGTAACCGACACGATACGGGGGGGGGGTCGAACCCTACTCTTCGTATGGAGAAAGCAAAAAATGTTCTAACGTACGTATGTAATTCAAGGTGTTGCATTCAGCGTGAATACGCACTCACGCAAAATTTTTTTAAGCGGATTGTTAGGTAGGATTGCGATATTTATAGATGGGGTGCCAAGACAGGCTTCATATTCACAGAAAAAGGTAAAAAATCGGTTGAAGGACAGTTGGTATTAAATTTTGGGGTTAATATTATTTTTGGGCCTCATTTTGTGTTCAGTACTGCCTCACAGCTTTCAGACGGCTTCCAGTGGAGGTGACTCCAGTTTGAGAAAAACTCGAAAAATGTGCTAACATTAATTTGCAGGAATCGGCGGCGCTGAGACGATGGTTTCATCACCATCAATATGAGAAAAAGCGGCAAAAAAAACGACCTCGGCACGACGACCAAGATCTACGGTACACGGTACACCATCAAGACGGGACCATATAAAACCACAAAAACATCGGCATCGAATCAAGGACATTTATCAGAAGAAAGAAAAACGTGAAACACATCGCCAGCAACTCACTTGACTGTTTTTTGTAATTGTTTTTTTGTTTAAATTGCGTTTTTTTTTGTGAAAAAAGGAATAAACAGACAAAAAAATAACAAAAATTGGACTACCTAGGTAGAAAACAGGCCAGCGAGCGCGCATTCAAAACTACCAAGGTAGTCGAAGATCTACCCACGGTTGACCAGAAAGACTCCTATAAATATGAAGCACAACATCTCACATTGTGTTCATTCATCTTGGAATTACAGACAACTTTATACAAAAATTTATTAGGAGGGCCAAAATGCATATTATTTTTCTAACAAACCAATGAATATTAAAAATGTGTTTTGTATTGCAGAAATATAATACAAATCACAGTACGCAAACACCAGATGATAAGATAACTTCTACAAATTCCAGATGTAATGCATTTAAATACAATATTGTAAATAACAAGACCTGTGGAAATTCATACGTTGTTTACGCATAAAAAAGTGTACAAATATCATTTTCTTTGAAAGCCTAGGAAGTATTTGGATGGCAAAAAGGTAGGAATGCGTTAACTTTGCATGCATTGACGTACATACTACAATTTATTCAAAGGTCATTTTTTTCTGGAATGTGAACAGAACATTTTTTTTTACGGATTGACAGAAAAGGTTGCGCATTTTTACTAAAAAACTTTGAGTTTCTTACACGATTTTTGAACTGTTCGCAGCTACTTGTGAGAGTAAATAATAATATGTATTCTCACAAAATATTAAATTGTTTTGATAAAATATTAAAAAAAATTAAGCACAATGTTGTTTACAAAACAGTAACTTATTTGATCGACTATTTAACTAAATACATAATTGGGGTGGTTTGTGCCTCCTAACATCTGGTCTAATGATAACTAACCACTGAGTAATGGTGAAATAATAAAAAAATAATAATAATAATTGGGGTGGTTGTTAGAATTTGTGGCCTGAAACGGCGCATTCAAACAAATACGTCCTTGGTCTGTTGTCCGATGTTCTTTTCATCTTACTCTTACTCTTTGATTTTCTATTGGATTATCGGTTTTATGAACTTTGACAACAAAAAAGTACATTTTGTTAGGAAAATGTTTATTTGATTTTTTTTCGGTACACAAATTGTTTCCTAGGACGATAATAGTAAGACTATAATACCGATCAGGTAGCTTGCAAGTGAACGGATTATCGTATTACTTTATCTGCTTAATTAAAACGCATGCTTTCGAATTTACAAAACCACAACTTAATTTATTGTTACTCGGATACAATTTATAATCTCTTTATTGTGTTGTTCAGTATTGCATGTGTAGTATTTCTCTATGCCACTCGCGATAGATACTTTACTCACAAGCAAAGACCTGTAACCAATACATATAATACAACATACAACAGGTCCAATCATTACCTCAACAAAGGGACTTCCTAAGCTATGAGGTCTTTGGGTTGCTCTGGGCTTGCCTTCGGCCGGGCGTCGATCACGCAGCCAACGAACACGACCGCTCGCGGCGACAGACAAAACAACAAATGAGACAATAGGAAAGGGAAATACAGGAAACAATTATTCTACGCGAGATACGAATGCGCACGCGTTGCACCAACTCGTACTCGCGTAACAGCATGCATGCAGGGCCCTTTAAGAAAAGGCAAAAAAAATTATTTTTTTCTTTTGCCAGGATAAAATTGTTTTTTTCAGCAAGGAATTAACTAAAAAAGTACAAATACTCAAGAAAAGAAATTGAAATGCCAAGGATTTTCATAGGCAGTAAGGGTTCATTGGAATTTAGGAATCAGGAAAAAACCTAATATGCATACAAATAAAATAAAATAATATATTTTATGTAAAATGGTGTCGGCCAACTCGATTCGTTTTGGTCGCTATATCTTCTTTCCATCGTCGCTGTGGTCTGGTTTTCGTCTTGTTGAACACCGAGTTGAGCGAATCGGCCCATCGTAGGGAACCAGGAGCTTTCGCGCGTAGGTCCATTTTCGGCGTTCCGCTTCCTTCACACAGTCTTTGAGCTTCGTTCTTCGTCGGACGATTTTGTTGCGGACTTTGTCACACCGTCGCTCCCGAGAACACTGGTTTCGACGCGAAAAGTGAAAAATAAATTATTTTGTTGAGAACTATCGTACATATTCTTCGAAAAACAAGCATTGCGGACGTGTTTGAAGTTGTAAAATTTTAAATTTCTAGTGATCTGATCTGAATTATCTGATCTGATCTGGATTATCTGTGATCTGATCTGAATTCCGAGTGATCTAACCTGATCTGATCTGATCTATGAGCTGATCTGATCCGAAAAGTGATCTGATCTGCCATCTCTGGACCTTGCTGTCGAAATGCGATTACTTATCTCAACGACGTGGTTGCGTGGCCACAGCATCTTTTGGCCTAGATAGACGAACGACTGCACCCGTTGGATAACCTGGCCGTGGAGGGAGAGCTCAAAGTCGTCCTTGATGTCCTTATGGAAAAGTCCGGAGGAGAAGATAGGTCGCTGATTCCGCCATCTCTGTACCATTCACTGCGCCTTCGTAACGTTGATTTCCAACCCGACGTGCTTGCAGGTCCTGGCCATATCCGGCATCATTTCCTGAAGTTCTTCGCTAGTGTGGGAGAAAAGAACGACGTCGTCAGTGTATTCCAAGTACGCGAGCCGCTGATCATCAACCTTGACGCCTCTGCACGTCAGCTGCGCGGCGTTGGTAAGTTATCAGTAAGTGATCAGAGATGTTAGCAGTGAAAATAAAAAAAAACTGTAACAATAACGGGCCACCCCAAAAAGAGCGATAAAAATAAAAAGAATAATAGAACGGAGCAATCTACTGTCAATGCGGCCTTCCAGAACGCTCCTGCTAAGGACTACGACGTGACGCAGGTAGCTACGATTGACGGCGCCCTCTTCGTGCAATCTCGATACTCATCACTGTCTCTTTAATTTTGTAATGAGTAATTATGCACGAGTAAGAGTAATAAAGTAAAGTAAAGTAAAGTAAATCTACTGTCAAACCAGGAAAAAACAATATAACTAATACAATTCAAAAAAATTCTAAACAATATGATGTTTTGTGATTTCACAAAAATGTATTTACGTGTGCTACATAAATTGATTGGGGGGGAGCATTGTAGCGCTACAACAGGCCCTCGCATAATAAAGGGGGGGCTGTTGTATTTTTTTTCATTTTCATTTATTTTCATTTATTAGATTTTAGATTTTTTTATTTTGCCATACAGGATTAACATACAATGCATTCTGTCTGATTTGCTACAAAAAATGAAGTCCCGAAAAAAATGGAAATCTAAAAATCAGACACAATAACATACAATAAAAAATAAGACCCAAGTCACATAGTATGTACGCACAGTTACATAGTAGACAGAAAACCGAAACTCTATTATAAAAATTTATCGTAAACAAAAAGTGTGGAAATCAAACAACTGGAATACGAAGTGTGTAATGATAATCTTTGTTAGCTTTAAAAATCAGAAATCGCACGGCGAATAATCGAAGTCATAAAGTGCGTAGTCGTCTTCGAATCGGCTGAGTTTAAAGGTAAGTGTATCGTTTATTGATGGAAATACCACCACAAGATACGCATACGCGCAGACAGCATCCAGAGACTCGTTTGGTTTGTCTGCATCTGTAATGCACAAAATGTAAACTTCCTTAAATGTAATTATTATCAAAGCTTCTTACTATTTGTTATTGTGTCAGATTTTAGAGCCGGCCTACCACGATCGTTACCAATTATGACGCGTGCAAAGGTCTGAAAATCAGTGTATTTATGTATTTCAAAAAACATCGATTTCTTTTTTTTTGTAAATTATATTTTTCTCATCAGTCTAGACAACAACATATTTAATGAACTTACGCTATGATTGTGGAAATTTACTTCTCCGTACTCAATTTTAACCGGAGCTGGTAGGGCAATCAAGCATGGTTCGCGGTTACCGAAGTCTAAGAGGGGTGCGAAATTCACTTTAAATGTATGGTTATACCCGTTCCGATGAATTCGGTGGTAGCATTCTAAAATTGTATGTTTTTTTTTGTCAAATATCTCAAAAATGTCCTACCGACGGGTACTGGCTCGTTCTTGGTGTGAGGTTTAACCTTTACCCTGTCGAATGGATAATCCTAAAATGTAAGTATGTCGAATGATCAATTAAGCTAAAATTGTGACTTAAAGCGGTTTAAAAGTAAAATTTGGGAAGAGGTAATCCGTAACCCACCTCAATCGTGATTTCATCCCATATTGTACGAGCGTCAATAATAAATGGTAACGAAATGAAAAACAAGTAACACCAGCTTCTTCTGGAAGTCATGGTTGCGGTATGCGTGTGAATGGTGGTGATGAAGGTGGGGGTGGTGTTGTTTGTTGGCACTCGTGAGCGTACAAAATGTTACTTTGTATGGGCGAGTGTATACAATATAAAATTACTAATACTTTGTTTTTTATATCGTCTGTAATGAATACTTTATTTCTGAAACTTAGAAACGATTGTAATTTATAAATGCACTGGAGCCAGCAACATCGTAAATTTTACGCAATTTGTGACAAAAAGATACTCATTAATGAAATTCATAAGTATCAGTGAAATTAATAACGTGAATATTTATAAATACATAAAATTGTACAGTTGAGAAAAATTGAATCATTTATGTTATTAATGACATTTGTGAAAACCGTTTATTTTTTTATAAAAAAATTGAAGGTTGTATGACATAACAAGTAATACATGATATTTAAAAAAAATGTGTCTAACAAACCGGTAATTCTGGCAAATCAGTCCTTATGAAAACGGATTTTTCATGAGTAAAAAAAAGTTCAAAATGTTAATATTCCAGATTGTGCCATTTGTTGCAAAAAAAGTTAAATCAACAAAGAGCACATGTTCTGTAATAAGTACTCTTAAATGTAGATCATCTGTGCAAAAATCTGTGGGGTACAAAAAAACAATCTTCATTTTAATTATTCAAAGCGACATTTTTGTATCAAAAAGAGCCTTTTTGACACCCAAAAAACATCATTCTGAATACAAACATGAAAAATGACACATTCTACGTTTTTTTGCTCATTTGACATGAAAAATCAGTTCTGATATGTTACAATGTTTGATGCATTACATACGTACGTGCAATTAATGATCGTTTAACCAAAAATTTATGCATTGTCAGTTCACAACTCCAGGTAGAATTCAAAGAGAGGTGAAAACTGAAAACATTTCAATCTTTATTGCATTTTATAGATAAACGTATCTGTAAAATGCAATTGCTGTCCTATTGTAAACAAGGAAGAGGGGTAACGTTTCAGTCAATAACAAACAGTACAAACTATCGTAATCAAGGCTCAATAATTTCGTCACAGTTCCATAAATATAGAATGCACCCGACGTATAATGTTCATGCAAAGTGAATTAATTCCCATAATACAATGGCTGAGTCTTCATTCTTGCACGCCTAGCGGACGGTCGGATTTATTCCGCCTCTCCTGTCCGCGACAGCAGCTTGCGCTCGCGATCGCATTCGGGAAGCAGCGCAAGTGTGAGAATTGAAAGCGCCGTTTGACACCCGGGCTGGCCACCCTGTCAAACGTAGGCTAAAAAAAAAAATGTCTAGATTCCGGCTCAGCGTCGCTACCATCAACGCACGCTCACTGCTGACGGATTTTGAAGAGGCCATTCGCAAAACGCTGACGACGTCGTTCTTTTCTCCCACACTGGCGAAGAACTTCAGGAAATGCTGTCGGATATGGCCATCATCTGCAAGGACGTCGGACTGGAAGTCAACGTCAAGAAGACGCAGTGGATGGTACAGAAATGGCGGGATCAGCGACCTATCTCCTCCGGACTTCTCCTCAAGGACATCGAGGACGATTTCGAGCTCTCCCTCCACTTTACGCTGGGTCGATTCGCTCAACTCGGTGTTCAACAAGACGAAAACCAGACCACAGCAACGATGGGAAGAAGAAATCGCGACCAAAACGAATCGAGACATTTACACCTACGTGGACATCATTTGTGCCTCCTAACATCTGGTCTAATGATAACTAACCACTGAGTAATGGTGAAATAAATAAATAAATAAATAAATACAATGGCTTCTAAATAGGATTACAAATTATTAGGGGGTGAGAAAATTTTATGGTAAAAAGAACGTCACTTTTTTGCAGTTCTGTAAAGTGTCGGGATTATGTTTAAGATTCAACGAAACAAAAAGACGCAAAAGTTTAGGCATACGTAACGTAACGTTACCACCTGTCATGCCCGATTATAAAGTATGTGTGTTCTTTTTTGAACACTATAAAAGCGGATATGCTTCAAGAAAAGCATGGACGACTGTAAACAATACTAGAGGCAGACGTGCATAATAAGATCCTGTCTTTGATGCTTTTTTATTGTAGTATCCAAAGAAGCAACACACCTTGACGCGACTGTTTGCAAATTATACCATGTATATTCCCACCCTGTAACGGGATTAATGTAAGGATTCTAACCATTTTTTATTTAGTGTGCTGTTTGCGAAGAAAACCCCCGTTTTCGAAGAATCTGCTATGATCCAAAACAACAAGTTAAACTAAAAGAATATACCTTGATTTTAGGCAAAACTGTGCATACTAAGTCAGGTTTGGATTTTCATTAAAAAAAACAGGTACACGTTTCAAATGTTTAGCAGTATTTTAGACACATTTAATTACAGCAGTTTGATATATATCCCAAAATACTCTTTATTTGAGAGACTCATCAGACAAAAACCATCAAGCGAGCTAGTGTTTAAGAAAAACCAACCGGATGGAATAAACCTCTTCTTCCGGTGATAATGGTTTTCTAATGCGATACTTGATGCAATGATGGCATTTTTGTAAACGTTGAAGCTTTTTTTTTTATCAAAAATAGTAATAGTTCAGATTAGAGGGGTTATAAAGTTAATCCGTAAAACATTATATTTACATCGTATATAATGTTTTACTCAATCACAATCGTTTAAAAAATAAATGGATTTATTATATAAAATTTTAACTTCTGACGAAGATCGTAAAATAAGGCTACAAACGAATAAGGCTGCAATCGTAAAAAACATCAAATACGTTACGAAATATTTATTTTATAAATATCGGAAAGCTAATGTAAGAAATTAAAAAAAAAAGACTGAATAGAAAAAATACTAAAAGAATTTTAAGAATGACACTGGTGTGAATCAAATTTTAATTCATAGCGGGGTATTTATATTTTACTTGATAACAAAAATAGTCCGTTGTAGGTAGTCATTTGTACTTAATGACGCATTAAAAAACCGGTGCACATTTAATGCGAGGCTATCAGTCTGCATTTATTCATTTTTTAACCCCCTCATCCGGAATTTTTTTGTATAATTGGTACAATTCCCGTAAACAGATGCCAAATTCAATATACTATTTAGAAGCAAAAAAAGGCTGTGATATCATTTGTGTCAGCTAAGTTTGATACTTATAGTATCACATCATTCGCGTAAAATTAATATATAGTACATACATATTTAAAAAACGGTAACGATTATAAATAAATAAAAAGGAAAAGAATCGCAATCCAAATGTTTAGATTCAGACTGTATATAAATTTGAAAACACGTTTACTGTATTAAAATGATGTACATATGTAGCCACTACTGTATTTAAGAAACTATTTATACATTTTTATATAAATAAATAAAAATGAATAAATAAATATTTTTTATGATAACTAATCACTGACATGAGTAACGGTGAAATAAAAATTTATATACATTTCTACATTTATTTAGGGAAATAATCGTAAATGCGAAAGAACAGAATTTCACAAACATACATGCAACATTTTTCTAAACGTAACTGATTTCGAAGCATTTACGTCACACAGGAGTTTGATTACCCGCTATAGCGAATTATAATAGTTATATTGTTACCTAGCGGCAAAATATTATTACGGTGAACACATTTAACATACAAATGTATCCCTTAGTTACGGTAGAGAATGAGTACCCTTACTCAGTGTGAAATCAACAAAATTTAATGTTGAGTTACAAACATTTTGTTTCTTTCTATTAACAAATTTATTTTAACAAATTTGAAAACTTTGTTGGATCCTGCAAAAGATAATTCGCAAAAAGAAAATCGCAGTACAAAAAATAAATTTTCTTGGAAGCAATCCCTGGAACCCGTAGAATTATATTCTGGGATTTGCTTACAGCGTTTGAAGGCACTGATATATAGCAGTAAATGCCATGACGTAACAGCAGCCTGGTTATAATAAATAGTAGTGCAACCAACAACAAAAATAAACAAAGTGTCGCCTCCGCAAACTGGTATAGTTTTCAACTTACTGAATTAATGCATGTTCATCAATTTCCTGATGAACATGCATATAAGGCGGTATATTTAAAATTTTCTTCAAAAAACGAAGTTTTGCAGCCGAACTCAAAAAAATGAACATGTCAAACACAGCGTAGTTGATGTTATGAAAAAAAGATACATGCACGTGTCCCGAATGTATATTTCATGAAAAATTGTCCGACTAAAATGAACAAATTGACATTTTGCGAAAATGTGGACAGTCCGCACGAGAAAATGCGAGAACACGCGCACAAATTGGAAAAAAGGCATCTGTGAGATTTTTCCGTTTCGTGTGCGCGCACAAATTGGAAAAAAATCATCTGTGAGATTTTTCCGCGTAGCGTGCGCGCACAAATTGGAAAAAAAGCATCTGTGAGATTTTTCCGCTTTGCAAGCGCAAACTGTGTGCAGTGCGCAAAGTGTTGTTTTACCGTATTTATTGTGCCGTAATAGATATAAACATTTACAAATTTATCAATACGTGTTACCGGCATGAAAAATGGGACAACTGAAACCACAATTTTTATTTCTATAACATAAATTATATAAAATCTACTCATTTACTCATTTTTTCTTCAGATGTGTCCATTTCAGTGTCCTGAGTTCCGTCGGTTGACATGGGTTGACGTGCTGAGTAAATTGATGAACTGTCTGAGCAAGAGGAGGTGTAATGAACACGTGAAAAAAAAAACAATCAAAAACAACAAGTAGCAACACAACTTTCGCTTGCGATGGAACACGAAAGCAATTTTCGCCACGAGAGAACGTGGGTGAAGGGTCAGACTGGTTTGGTGCATGGCACATACAGTGGCAAGTGTGAGGCGCGCATGCTGTCTGGACTATCCTTCTCTCTCTGGCTTCTCTTCGTTCAGCGCGCGTCGCTCTCATGAAGAGAGATTCTCCCGCTGCCCGAGCGCGCTGGTCGAATTAGTTGCAAAAAAAGGAATTTCGGGCCAAATTTAGAAATTTTTACTTTTTCAAATTAGATTTGTAATTAGAATAATATTTGAAGCATTTTGATGTGTTTTTCAGAATTGTGGGACAATATTTGATCAAAATCGAGTGGGGTTCGGGAGAAAAAATCCACGGATCTTTGAAATGCCGATAGAAAGCTGAAAATTTCAGGGTTGACTAAAAACAAAATTTCCTTTCAAATGGCATACTCAGTTTTTTGATATCGTGTCGATAAATGTCCGAAAAAACGGTTTTCTTCGGAAATTTGAAAAATTCGGTACTTTCTAGAACTGGGATCAAAAAATGAATATCACCAGTCGAAAGCGCAATATCTTTTTTATCTACTGTGAAATTTTCACAGACTTAACATATCCCTGAAGCATACGGTAACGATTCTCCCGAACCCTACTTGTTCAAACGCCTGAGGCTATGAGGTAGAGCGCTGTAGAGCAGAGTGAGATAGAACATCTTGTGAGAAATTTTTCGGCCTACAAAATCGTGTAACTCCTGAATTTCTATCTATTTTTTTGGCTTCGCAATTTTAATTCGCGCAACATACACTCATTTTTGGTATCAATTTTCCGAAAATTGAAATCGAAAAAGTGGGGTCTGGGGGAAAAATCGGCATTCGTTCAGTTTGAAAGCAATATTGCTGAAAATTTCAGGATAGGAGTAAAAATGAATTCTAAATGCGGTGACGATATTCATTTTTTTCAATTTCGACCGAAAAATTCCTAAAAGTTCGAATTTTCGAAAAAAAAGCATTTTTCGGAACTTTTTCGAACATTTAAAAACAAAATAATAAATATTTTTGAATTCTACAGGGTTTTTTACGTCTGTGTTCAAGATTCATGCTAATACGCTCCAAAACTGTGTCAATGCCGATTTTTCCCCCAGACCCCACTTTTTCGATTTCAATTTTCGGAAAATTGATACCAAAAATGAGTGTATGTTGCGCGAATTAAAATTGC
>OZ017768.1:10605449-10619144 GCA_963969345.1 Turbatrix aceti
TTAAACAAGTGACAATTTTTTTTCATTTATTGTTTAGTTTAAAAGTTCAGCATCGAAAAATTTTAAGCCCATCAATTTATAATATTTGTATACCGCTGACAAAAAGCTAACAACAAACTATTGAGCAACAGATTGATTTGAATAAGTATTCAAACAATTAAAAAATACAAATAACGATTGAATAATTACACGCTTTTTCAACTGAAATTAGCGTTGTTTTTGTGATAAATGATTCATCAAGTGTCTTTTTTACTCTTCTCTGGTATGTAATGCGATAGGATTCCATTCTTGTAACAAAATATTAGGTTAAAACCAATTTGTTGGTGGTAACGGGTATTGTGCAATCTTCGGCAATGGATTCTGTATTAAATAAACAATAGAAAAGCATAAAAGACATCAATCGGACCAGCCAAAACTGTGGAAAAAATATCAGCAATATAATGAAGGGTAATGATACGCAAAAAAACAAAAATTGAATAAATTTGTTAATTTATTAATTACAAATTTTTAAATATTTTATTTTTTGTGGACACAAAAAATACCAGAAAATTCGGGCGGATCTAAAAGTTGTATTTATTTCAATACCCAAGCAAAAATGCATGCATCCAGAAAAGGGCGGGGAAAGATGATACATGTGTAGAACTTGCCGTAAAGATTAAAAAAAAGAATTGCAGAAAAAGAAAGAAAACAATTTGCCAGGATTTATTTATTAAATCCAAGATTATTTGTATTCGTTCTACTCATCCCAAAAAAGCACAGGTGAGTAATATTTACAAAAAAAGGTGTACACCAAAGCCATGCAATCCTTTTCTTTAGAAAAGCGGTTTTATTTATTTTTTGTTGCAAACACAAATTTTCTGCTGCTATTTGAAATTTAGATAACAAATGATTTTTATCATTGATCAAAAAAACACGCGTCATTAACAAACTTGTTTAAATAGTATCAGAGATTTTTATTGCAAACAATGATAATGTTACCCATGTAACTTCATGTAGCACATGCCATCTGTTGCTGCAAACAAATATTGGAAATGTTGCACCTTCATCGATTATACCGACACCAACACAGTTTTTTTATACGTTTGAGTATAATGTAATAAAAAACAACTTCAGAACGGTAACAATGTTTATAGTAAAATTGATAAAATTTGATACGCGTACCGTATAGATAGTTCGCATTACTAATTATTCTTGGTAAATAAGTAAGTTTTTTTTTCTGCGGAATGTGTTTTTTTGTTAACAAAAGAATTTCAATAAAATCGCTTTGTGACGTCTGTACATGTGGACGGTGATGCGGTTGTTGTTTTCGTACGTTCTAAAAAGTCGATGGGATGAGCCCAATCAAAATTCGAAAGTACAATGTATTAGAAGGCAAGTGCGTGCCACGTGCGAAGGCCGCACCGGCAGCGCACCCAGCACTATTGCCTACAATATTTACGACACAAAGAAAAACAGTAAAAAATAAAAAAAATGTTTTTTGGGCTGTCTTTTTTGTGATGTTCGGCTTAGGGGTTATGGTCATGCTGCTAGTTGGTTGTTATGATGTATTCTTTAATTGTCGGCATATGCCATGTGTTCTCAAACCCCCCGTGATGAGATTTTCACAACAATCTTAAAACATCAATAAATTTGAAAAAGAAAATATTTAGGTAAATCGTCTCAAGAAAACTGACCATTGCATCTTCAGTTGCCAACCACATGATAAATGATTGGTATATCCATTTAGGAAACACAATAAACCAACAATTCCGCAATTCTTGGAGCCTAAAACATGGTGGTTAATTAAATGGCAATAAAACATGATGTAATGACGCCGACAGTCGATGGTGTAACAGCTTTGCACTCACTCAGGACTTCACGACTTTCTGACTCCGAAGTCCACGTTGACATCTGTCGACAGAGGTAGGCGTCCCATGGAATCACATTTGATATATTGTATGCATGTAATGGGCCCGACGACTGACCTTGTGGATACCACAAGGAAAACGACCCGTGGGACACCCTTCCCTACGCTGGGCCGATTCGCTCAACTCGGTGTTCAGCAAGACGAAAACCAGACCACATCGACGATGGGAAGAAGAAATCGCGACCAAAACGAATCGAGACATTTACACCTACGTGGACATCATTTGTGCCTCCTAACATCTGGTCTAATGATAACTTACCACTGATGTGAGTAATGGTGAAATAAATAAATAAATAAATGTATGTAATGTGGTGCTAGCCATTGAGAAGGACCGTAAAAAAACAATGAAAATGGTTGAATGAGTCAATGAATTGTTCTTCAATTCCTTTCTGCCATGTTTCAAAAACTTATTGTGATTTCACATCATATTGTTTTTAAATACGTATTCAAAAAGAAAACGGAAGTTCTACTTTATTAAATGTATTCGCATGACTGAAAATGCTTTAAAAAACTCCCGGCAATCTATTTTTGTACATTTAAATTTTATGTTTTTAAAATTGGGAAATTCCTTTGTCCCGCTGCAAGTATCAAAAAAGTGGAACGAAAACTTTTATGCCTACAGCCGATTATAGCCTTTTTTATCGTCAAGTTTGGGTGAATTTTTGTTAAAAAAATTTGTTTATTATGGTATTTATATATCGTAAATGTTTTTTAACACATTTTGAATTTGTTTAATTTTTTTTAAATAATGTTTGTTTATTTTGAATTCCAGCTTTGTTTACGCATGACAAAAAAATCTTTCGATGCCGATATAAAAGTGTCATGAATGAATTAAAATGACGACAAAAAGACAACTAACCCACTGTTTTACGACAAAAAGACAACTAACCCACTGTTTTGAGATTTATTTGCGGACTCCGTCACTATTCTGACGCTCTGACGCTTTTTGCTCTCCTGAGTCGGAATCTTGGAACTGTTCAAAAGCTATAAAAAAACATAGTCAATGAAAAATGTTACATCACGTTATTTATTTAATTTTACTCTGTCACTGTGACGTGCGACACTGATTGTTTCGTCAAAGATAAAGTTTATCAATATTGTAAAACCGGAATGAAAAATAATTACGGTAAAGCAAAATTATCGCACTGTTTTTTTAAAACGACAAGTGCGTCACGGCATTCATAATTTTTTTGTGCGTTTGATTCAGAAAAAGCAGAACTTTTGGCAGCATGACATTCTAAATTATTTACGTTTGTTGTCTGGTTTGACAACGCATTCGTGACGTTTTGTGTTTATATCACGAATGCATTGTTCAAACTTATGCCAGGGAAAAAACACACTAACTATATACTTTGATCTATCAAAAAAAACAATTTTTTATTATTAGATTTTTACTAGTCGAATACTGCCAAACAGCATAACCAAATAATTTTTTTATGCTTTTTGGCTTTTGTGCTTGTTTGCGTTTGTTTTATCGGTATAAAAAATTAGGTCATAAGAATCTTATCATCGTTATTAAGGAACGTCAAAGTTTATGACTAGAAATATTGGTTATAAGGTAAAACTTTGAAAACGTTGTTTACCAGCAACTGTAAAATTTATTCTGACGTTTTTTTATTTTGTCATAAACAATGCTGATGATTGCTGGTCATTGTTTTGCAGATACTATAACAGTTTGCACTTAAAAGTATAATACATTCAAGCATTTTACAACCATTTTTTATTTATTGGATATTTTGTTCTTCAAAGAACAAAGTATGGCCAACGTTTCTTCCAAATCACTCTAAATTAATCAAAAAACTTTTTTGCTAAAAATAAATCATGATAAAAAGTCTGTGACATCAACAGACTGCCAAATAACTAAAAAAAGTATAAAAAGCGTTAGATTACGTACATAAAGTATATGTAGGTAGTCGATATATAGTTAGCGTACCGGAGGTAATTAAAATGACGTTTGACTATATTAATGGGCCTCATATATTTGAATTTGTGCCTCCTAACATCTGGTCTAATGATAACTAACCACTGAGTAATGGTGAAATAAAAAAATAAAAATAAAAAAATATATTTGAATGCCATCATGATTCAGTGAATTTAAGTTAAAAGTAAAACAATACATTAGGGAATAATACATCGAGGGAGGGTTGTACATAGTCAAATATTTTTGTCGGGTTAACAACAAATGTGTCGAATAACGTTATGTGTTGTATGCTATCACTATGTATGGTTTATGCGCAAACGAACCCCTGTTTTTATAAACCGAATATATTTGCTCTCATGCATCAAATGTTTTTGTTTTTTTATTTCCTACGTGCCAATTTTTTTCTTCGTGGCGTTAATATTTTTGGTACGACAAAAAAAGTTGTAATGATTGTTTGTGTAAGGCATTTACTTTAAATCTAATATAATACATATTTCCCAATTTTTTTAATTTGCCCCTATAATAATGCCACGGACAAAACATGATTTGCTTTTGGAATTGTACAAGTACCTTTCACCTGCTGTTGTACCACAGTTACGAATTTTTATCTCGTCTGCGGTCCGTAGTATTATTATGCGATTTTGTTTACAACCAAGTTATAACTTAAGTTAGTTTGCAAATATTCAATTTTTTTTTGCACGAATGTATTAAAAAACTGTATTTTTATCTGTTTTTGTAACCACGACCCTTTTTTTCTTTGCTTTGCGCTGAGTGGCATGCAACTATTTTCCTGTTGCAATTTGAATTTTGCACTTTTGAAAATAATTTTCTCACAATAAGTTACACTGCAATTTTGTACAAGTCATATTTTTGATTTTCCAAAACACAACTTTCAGATTCAATTCTTGGAGCGTCTGGACCGCGTTCGACAGTAAGAAAACGCTGTGGCAACAAATTCGTTTCAAAATGCCGTCATTTTGTCTTTTGAAATTTCGATTTTTGATCGTTGTCATTGTGCTCAGTGTCACGATGTCTGACTGCAATGCCAGGTCTATTCCTTCAGGAGTCAGAATGAAGGTACTGCCTTCATATTGGTTGAGAAATTCAGAATCCGATATGGTAATTTTTTAATCTTATTTTTTTTGTACTGTTATGCAATTTGAAAATAAAATTTATAATCAAATATATTCAGGATTACTACGAAAACATCATAAAATGGGGACTTGCTCGATATGGCCGAAAAGTTCGAACAACAACGATACCATCACCCGTAAGCAATGTTCTTAACATAAGAAATGATGGAAGCCGAAGTGAATCATTTCTGTGAATGAGCCGATTGCACGCCATCACCTCATGAAGACGTATTCTGCTGCTGTTATTGTAAAGCAAGTCATTGTTTGACTTTCGAATCCCAAAGGAATACATGTTTTTTAGACGCATTTACTCTTCAGAAAATGAATATTTTGTATATTGAAATTAATATAATTTTCATTTATTGTAGCATTCATTTGGATATAAACATTGTATTTTGTTAGCCAAACGCACGGCAAAAAACATCCCTAATTAGGTACCATTATAATTACACCTACGAAAACGAATCGAGACATCTGCGCGTACGTGGACATCATTTATGCCTCCTAACATCTGCTCTAATGATAACTAAGCACTGAGTGAGTAATGGCGAAATAAATAGATAAATAAAAATAAATAAATAATTACACCTTTGAACTCAAAGACAACAAGGATACCAAAAATGATCAAAAACATTTTTTGTATCGGAATCGGCAACAACATCCGATGCAACAAGAATTACTGTAACGGTTAATATTTTTTAATTTTTTTTATTAATTTTTTATTTTGATCTTTGATGCGTAATAAGGCGCTTCAAACTATAATATAAGACGATGACAACAAAAAATTTTTTTATGAGCTTTTTTTTTGCGCTTATTTTCAGCGTTTACGTTATTACACCGTAAAATACCTCAAAAAAGCATATTCTATCGAAGTTGCCCCGAAACTCGGATACATTTTCCATGATGCGTAATTCTAGCAAATTTACTTTTCAGACATGTTCGAGACGCTTAATTGCCTAAAATCTCTTTTTTTCTGATAACCTGAGTCGCGAACGACCTGTCGACGCTTCTTCTCTTTTTATTCGATAATTTTGAACACCTAGTCCAAACATGAACGTAAATGTTGCGTTTTTATTCAATCTGGTACACGGTGGCAGTTTGACTTAAATAAACGGTTTTTTCGCATTATTACTTTTTTTATTACTTTTTTCGTGAAAACGCTTTTTATTCTCAATCAACATAAAAACAATAACAAAAACAACAACAAAGTAACGAAAAAAAGACGGTAGAGGAATAGGGGGATCACCCTGACGCAGTAACAAAACTTGGCTACTGCGCCACCCCGACGCAGTAGTAGCAAAGTTTGGCCATTGCGCCAGCCCAACGCAGTAGCAAAGTTTGGCCATTGCGTCAAAGAAGAAAGGGAAGCACAAGACGCAAAAGCACAGGCCCGCCGCAATAACGTAACTTGGCTATTGCGTCGAGATGGGGGTTGAAAAAATTTACACGACGAATACAATTACAAAAAGTGATACTGTATCCGTTGAAGAGCATTGTCCAAGAAAAATGATAAAAAATATCCAGAAACAAATCAAAAAAGGATGAGATTAGAGAAACAATTACGGCGACGATGTTAGCTATTCTGGAGACGCTTTTGATTAACTTGGGTCGATTTCCACGAGCAGCGAAGAAGGTAGCCATCCGAGTAAGCCGAATCCTGAAAAATAACACGAAATAAACGCCATAAAAAGAAAACAGACAAAAAACCGATCAGAAAAAACTCATGTAACTCTACGAAAAACTGGACGAACGAACAACGTTGTAGTGTGGATTGTTTGTCCGACTTTTCGTGGCAGGGCAATCAAAGATAACTGTTCTGACTTTCTTGATTACATGAGTTTTTTCTGATCGTTTTTTGAGTTTTTTTGTCTGTTTTCTTCTTCTGGCGTTTATTTCGTGTTATTTTTCAGGATTCGGCTTACTCGGATGGCTACCCTCTTCGCTGCTCGTGGAAATCGACCCAAGTTAATCAAAAGCGTCTCCAGAATAGCTAACATCGTCATCGTCTTATATCCAGTAATTGTTTCTCTAATCTCATCCTTTTTTAATTTGTTTCTGGATATTTTTTATCATTTTTCTTGGACAATGCTCTTCAACGGATACAGTATCACTTTTTGTAATTGTATTCGTCGTGTAAATTTTTTCAACCCCCATCTCGACGCAATAGCCAAGTTACGTTATTGCGGCGGGCCTGTGCTTTGCGTATTGTGCTTCCCTTTCTTCTTTGACGCAATGGCCAAACTTTGCTACTGCGTTGGGCTGGCGCAATGGCCAAACTTTGCTACTACTGCGTCGGGGTGGCGCAGTAGCCAAGTTTTGTTACTGCGTCAGGGTGATCCCCCTATTCCTCTACCGTCTTTTTTCCGTTACTTTGTTGTTGTTTTTGTTATTATTTTTATGTTGATTGAGAATAAAACGCATCATAAAAAAATCATGGACGCAATGTGCAAAAAAATTGTAAAAATAGTTTCACAGTACAATGAAATGACAAAATTATTATAAATCAAAAATATTGCGCCTGATCACTATATTTATAAACGCTGATCGCAGTTTGAACGAAAAATACACTAAAAGAGTCATTGCAGAATTTTTCTGTGGTGTTTTCAGAAAAAGCAGTAATAGCAAGTTTTGGCTTCTGGGCCTAACTCCGGATGCTTTTTGTTGCAAAAACGTAAAAAATGAGCTACTGTGATGTCTACTTTGAGTTTTCGAAAAACGTTAAAAAAACAGGCTGTTAAAAAAAATTTTTGTTGTCATCGTCTTATATATTCATCACAGCGATTGCGCAGTTACTCGCTGTACTAAAGCGAGTAAAATTTTTCACCCCTTGATGATTTTTACTTGTTAGCATAAATTGTAATTTGAAATTAGTATTACGGTGGTATTCAACAAAATAAGAATGAAAAAAAGATCAAAAAACAAACTTTTGTAGCTCAAATGACATTATGATCGATGAAGTATGAAGGAGACTCATTATCCACCCTCGCGAGAATGTTTTCTCTTGTTCTTTTTCTTCCGTGTCTGTGTCAGTGAACCTGCACAAAGTGCAAGTGAATTGATAATCATAAGGCAGACACAAACATCTATGGTCAACGACTTGTAAACTGTGATTAATACAACAAAAAGTCTCGAAAGGAATTAGGCATATGTATGATATGTAAAGTAAAGTAAAGTATGTACGTATTAATTATGCTTGGAAGTGCCTTCCATTATGCAAGCCTACAGTTACATATTTTTTTGATTTGTGGGCATATTAGTCCAATGCATCGGTTAATCTGCCATTTGTTATACATTTTTTATGTTTGGTAATCCTTTTTTACAAATGCAGTGCACCTGTTTTGCGAAATGAAAAGCTATGTAGCTTCTGCCTTTCTTGGGCGTTGACAATGACATTTTAATGTTAAAACAAATACTTACGAGCCTGTATTCTAAAAAATCATACGCATACATACATATGCAGAACAATATTGAAGGTACAAAAAAACGGAGTTGCATACAAACTCAGATTATCTGACTGCTGCTTTTTATCCCGGTACAATAAAATTAAATTGTATAATAATGAAATCCTCATATTTACATACAAAAATGAACCAGAACTATGTTTTTGAGTGTCGTCGAATGTCAACCAAGCATTGGTAACGGTGTGCAAACGTACAGTAATATATACCAATTCCGCAATCAGTAATAAACAAAATAACTTTTACGATGACATACAGAAGATGAATATTTATAATACAGTATACGCAGACGAAAAAATATAAACATCAAGTCAGTCATTAGTACAACGAACGTGTGAAATCGTTTTTTACGAACAACGACATAAAAAACAGCATGCTGCACTTGCGAACATTACATGATAATTTTTTCCTTGTTGTTCGGTCTTATTCATAATCTCTATACATTTGAATTTAAAGATAAACCTACAAATGTCACAGAATGACACACCATATTGCATTAATTCTTTGAACTATCACCTCTACATGCAACTATTGTAATGTTGAATGATATATAATAGTATATACATATATGAACACAGTTGCTTTGGAAGGAAATAATAACGCACTATCGCTACGAATTTAACTACGGTTTGTACAGATTTTTTTGTGCATTTCGTGCGGGCAGCGTCCTATGTGCGTAGTACGGTTCGTTTTGCACGAATTACACTAGGGTTCCTGCCCCCCCCCCCCCCCCCCCGCACCCGGCGGGGTCCCCGGGGAAAACCCCTCAGGCCCCGTGACAATTTCGCCCCCGTGAAATTCCCCGTTCTACTCCCTGTGAAAATTTGAAAAGTTCCTAATTCAAAATTTTTACGCCGTTTTGATAATTTACTCAAATAAATACTAAAAATTTGTAGGTGAGGTTTAATTAATTTGCCAAGTTTCCTATTTTTGATTAACAACGTGGTCACATACTCATTCAATTAGAAAACATTTTTTCATCAATTAATAGTTAATAATGAAATAAATCCTAACATCTGGTCTAATGATAACTAACCACTGAGTAATGGTGAAATAAATAAATAAATAAATAAATAAAATGAAATAAATGAATAAATAAAAAGTATAAAATGGGAAGAAGAAATCTTGTATAAAAATCCGAATTTGCGTTAAAAATTGCATTGTTTTGATAAAAAGTGAATTAAAAGGGACTCTGCGAGCCGATTTGAAGTCGGCGACCCAGCTAATTTACACCTTCAAATGTTTTGTGCCCAAGTTGTAGTGGGGCCTATGGGAGACTCCAAATGGGCCATAATAGATTTTTCAGATGTCGGATTCTGGAGCTAGGGCTTCTCGAATGTTTCGCCGTCAAAATTTCAAACTGCTTCTAAAAATCTGATTTTTGGCATACAGGGGTATCTCGGCACGAGAAAACGACTGGTGTATTCAGATTTGTCAAAAAACATCTGACTTTTTTGAAAAAATGGATTTTCTTCGATTTACCTGTTTTTACCGTCAAAAATTGGCTGTGGCGTCCGAGAGAGGATCCTCCAGCGGGTTTTGACACCGGAATCTGAAAGCCCGTCTTTTTTGACGTCGATTGAGGTATTACACAAAAAAAATTATGTCCCTTTATTTGACCAACCGGGGGGTTGTATGGCGCGTACTTGGTAAAAAAACACCTTTGTCGAGTTTCCGAAATGAATATTTTTATAGTTGGAAAAATCTGATTTTTGGCTTCCGGGGGTAGTTTGGCACGAGAAATCGACTGGTGTATTTAGATTTCTCAAAAAACATCTGATTTTTATGAAATACTTGATGGTTGATGTTATACCGTTATTTAACGTCACAAAATCGGCTGCAGCGCCCGAGGGAGAATCTTCCAGGCAGCTTTGATGCCAAAATCGGTTTCACCATCTTTTTCGACGTCGATTGATGTATAACACAGAAAAATTAAGGTGCCTTTCTTTGACCATAGCCAGGTTTTTATCGCGCGCACTAGGTGCAAACACCCTTTTTTGCGTCATTGACCGAAAAAGACGTGCGCGCGCGTAACAGGAGTCATGTTCAAAAAAAAGCCCTGAAGCCAATTTTTGTTTTATGTGCTTACGGTCACCTGGGTATGTTTAGACAGGTCCCAAAGATTGTTTTTAGCGACTTGCGCTCCTTATCAGATAATTAAAGCGGTAAATTACGATATTTCAGTTTCATGTTTTTTCAATGCCAGTGACAATAGACAAAATAATCGGATGATCAGCGCAAGTCGCTAAAAACAATATTTGGGACATGCCTGAACACACCCAGGTGACCGTGAGCATATAAAACAAAAATTGGCTTCAGGGCTTTTTTTTGAACATGACTCCTGTTACACGTGCGCAGGTCTTTTTCGGTCAATGACGCAAAAAAGGGTGTTTGCACCTAGTGCGCGCGATAAAAACCTGGCTATGGTCAAAGAAAGGCACCTCAATTTTTCTGTGTTATACATCAATCGACGTCGAAAAAAATGGGGAAACCGATTTTGGCATCAAAACTGCCTGGAAGATTCTCCCTCGGGCGCTGCGCCGATTTTGTGACGGTAAATAACGGTATAACATCAACCATCAAGTATTTCATAAAAATCAGATGTTTTTTGAGAAATCTAAATACACCAGTCGATTTCTCGTGCCAAACTACCCCCGGAAGCCAAAAATCAGATTTTTCCAACTATAAAAATATTCATTTCGGAAACTCGACAAAGGTGTTTTTTTACCAAGTACGCGCCATACAACCCCCCGGTTGGTCAAATAAAGGGACATAATTTTTTTTGTGTAATACCTCAATCGACGTCAAAAAAGACGGGCTTTCAGATTCCGGTGTCAAAACCCGCTGGAGGATCCTCTCTCGGACGCCACAGCCAATTTTTGACGGTAAAAACAGGTAAATCGAAGAAAATCCATTTTTTCAAAAAAGTCAGATGTTTTTTGACAAATCTGAATACACCAGTCGTTTTCTCGTGCCGAGATACCCCTGTATGCCAAAAATCAGATTTTTAGAAGCAGTTTGAAATTTTGACGTCGAAACATTCGAGAAGCCCTAGCTCCAGAATCCGGCATCTGAAAAATCTATTATGGCCCATTTGGAGTCTCCCATAGGCCCCACTACAACTTGGGCACAAAACATTTGAAGGTGTAAATTAGCTGGGTCGCGGCCTCCACCTTATTCCAAAATCGGCTCGCAGAGTCCCTCTTAAAGCATAACTCTCGAAATACTGTATTTCTATGCAGGCTGCAATTCTAAAATAAATTTGAAGCAATTTATAGCTTGTCTGCAGTTGCAAAACCCAGTATAGAAGCTAATCAAATTTTACGAATTTCTATGTTTTTACTTTTACACGCGCAGTTCAATCCTTATTGTATTTTCTGTAGCTGTTATTGCTGCTGGATGTCCTTTGTGTTTTGCACCATCCTACAATATTCTTTGCTAATAGTGTTGACCTTTTATGGGTGGCCAAAAAATTATTATTTGTTGTGTCTTGAAACCATCACAAAGCTTTTCTCCTCCCCCCGCTGCCCTGTTTTTCATCTATTCATCGGTGTCTCATTTGAAAAAAAAGTAGTGAACACAGTACCAATGAATGTACTTGCGAGTGACTTTTTTTGCTTTTACCGTCCCCACCCTCCCTCTTCCATTAATCAGAAAATTAATACAAAAAAGAATTCTTTTCGTTATATAAACTTCAGTTGGCACTGTGATACTCTCCATGTCTATAACATAAACCCTCCCGCTCCTCTTCTTGGTAGCGATGGTAGAGTTGGAGAGGAAGACCAAAGGGGGATGACTCGGACGTCTGATTCCGGTTGACCAATTCCTCAACTCAATATCTTGTTGCTTAACTAAAGTGTTGACGATTAGTCAACGGTCTGTTTTCTTTCTGTCACACGACACAAAAATAACCTAATATGTGAAAAATATGACACATATTGACAAGTGTACTATCCCTAACGTCGCCCCCTCTATCTTGACTGACTAACCTACATATCCTATCCAAAGGCATAATTTATGGCAGAAAATACTTTGCCTCACCCATCATGTCGCAAAATTAAAAAAAAATAAATTTTAGAAAAAGTTTTCATTTTTTATATTTTTACATTTGTATTTATAATAAATAGTAGAACAACCCAAATTTGTTTTCGTAAACCTTTGTGTTTTTTTACTGATATCACAACACAGTTATTCAGTCAGGATGAAATTAATGCCACCCTCCCCAGTAATGATTCATAGTGCCAAGAGGCGGTATTCGTACGGTACACCCCCCATCTCGAAAACGTTCTGACTTTTACATAAAAAATGCACACCATACGAGTTTCAGATCTGAACCAATAAATTTGTGCCAATATGATTGTTGCTTCTTGTCTCCTAATGATGCTGCTATCACTAACAATGTCAGTGCCGGTAGCGTCAGACCAGGAAGATGTACTAGACATTGTTGAAATGAACCACAAATCGTCAATCACAAAATTTGGTAAGTCGTCGGAAATTAATCAAAAATCTTTTGAGTTAAAAACGTGAAATGTGTGTTATCTAGGTGTTTGTTTTCCAGGATGCTATATACAACTAGACTCATCCGCTTACAACCACACACTTCAACTTGAAATCCCTGCAAAATCACGACGTCCATGCTTCATCCAACTTCCGTCGTTTTCTGAAATAACGTTTCATGAACTATCACTCTCTTCCAATGCTACTCTAACTCTAGTAGCAGGAAGTCGTAAACAACGACCCTCCCATCGAGTACGCGTAACAAATGGTAAGTCTTTTCAGAACCAAACATAATTGTTTTTTTTAATTCAAAACATTCCAGTTTAATATTTATTTATTTATTTTCAGGCGCCAAGCAATACCTTCTGTCGTATCCTGTTAACTATCTTTTTGTGCGAAACGCAAATAACCTGGATACTGTCACGTTCGGATTAACCTCTGCAAACTGAGATTCCCCCTGCTTTTATGTCTTTTCCGCAATGTTGATGGTGACACAGCTGAAGAAGACCTTTAACACTCATCTAAGACAACGAATCTAATTCAAACGGCTATTTGTGAACAACGAAGGCGTACAAGGGTTATACGCCTCGGTTACAGTACTTGCCTACTTGCGCCACGGTCTTGTGTCTATTTTTTTGTCCGAATACGTACACCGGTGCCTCCTGCATTTCCCTCTTCTGCTTCTTTTTATCCCATTTGTAACAGAAATGGAAATCATAAGCTGATTAATGTCATTTTTGTAATAAAATGTCAATTAATAAATAATTATGTGTATTAATA